>CM076574.1:1028855985-1029017028 GCA_034641835.2 Pinus albicaulis
AATGATCTAGATTGGATCATTATATTGTTTGTAATCCATCTTGATGCATTCAGAGTGGAAAAAGTGGAGGAATTAGCTCACGTGACCATTTTTACTGGTGGGTTCTAGTTTGGAAAAATGGAGTATGAAAGCTTTCAGGAGCGTATTGAGGCATCAAACCACTTTTTTGGGGGTAAAACTTAGTGCTTTAGCACAATAAATTTTCATGCTATTCTTCACACAAATATATTTCCAACAAGGCAAGAAGCACGTTAATTAGAGTCAACATGCAAAATTTATGCCACTCATAAGTTGACCTTCATGTTTTCTTGTTATGCTGCGTTAACCCCCATTATTCATGGAAAAGGGGCTAGAAACGTGATTGTGATGTGTTGACGGTGGTGGAAATTTGTTAGCTAAGGGGGTCTCCCTGATGTGAAATCCCAATTAGACCTCACAACGCTTGGAATAGGTGTCCCATCCAGAGTATCGACCTAATTGCCATATTTCCTTATGGATTAATTGCCTTAACTACAAAGTTCGACATAAGAGAGAAATACAAAGGTATATCCAGATCAACAAGTGAGTATGTGTTGTGAAATGTCCAACTGCAAAAGTATCAAGGTCCTTCTACTAGAATGGGAGAGGAAAGTGAGCCCTTTAAAGACAAGTAATATTAATAATATAGAAAAGGCACACAAGAACATACATAAGAATGAATCATTGATAAAACAGAGAAATAGTTCACAAGGAAGCAACGATTGTTAAAGAAATTACAACACACCTTCAACAAGATGAGTATCAAAGGCACCAAAATGGTTCGATTTCTTTATTACAAATGAAAACATCATACATTAAAAACATTCAAAGGACAATCTTTCAATATTCATGACATATGCATGAAAGTGTCTTGACTCAACAAGCTTCTAAATTAAGTAAAAGTTTTAAGATACATTAAGACAACAGACACCACTAGCCCCAATAGTGGAGCATTAGAGAAGTCACTTGCTTCTCCAAAATAATTATCTGCCTCTCTAATTCTTGGTAGGAGGAGCCAAGGTGAAAAGTCCTTTGCATTAACAATGAGGGTGTATATATAACAAATGGGGTGATCCTTCACCTCCCTTCTGACTCTTGGACTACCCTCATCACTGTTTGACTTCTCATGAATTTTCGACTTCCTACATGATTCCTCACATTACATAGATGAATCTTGGACTTCCACTTCACATTACCTTTTCTAATATAGAATTACATAATCCACAAATGATGTGGCACATGATGACTCGTGACATGACTTGACATGACAGTGATGACATAAACTGCATGATGATGTGGTAGTGCCAAGTTGTCATTCTTGTTGCTTATTTCTTTATGTATTCAATAAGAGATGTATCAAATGCTTCATATTCATGAGATATATGCTTTGTTCTTCATATCTACCCTCCAAAGGGTTGTGAATCAGATGGATTCTTCATGCGGTCCTGATATTTGGTCTTCTGTTGTAATCCAGTGTTCCTTCGTCCTTTTTTTTTCTTTTTCTGATGATCATCTTATCTCCTCAGCTCCTTAGGTGTCTTCTAGCATGTCCTCCTTCAGCATCTTTCCATATCATGATAGATTTAATTCATTTACAATCCACTCATGACAAGACAACATCAGTCTCAAAAAACCCTTATCTAAGATGTTGCATGATGATCCAGTCACTGAGCTGGAACCATGTGGTAGGCCGAGGGAGAAGCTCAGTGACTGCGCAGTTGCGCAACTCAGGAATTCAAGGGCCAGATTTGATCCTTGAGACTGTGCAATGCATAGTTCAAACTTGGACTGAGCAAAAAGAGTGCGTAGTTGGGGAGCTTAGGGAGCCAGGCTAAGGGATTAAGCACCGATTTTTCCCATTGTGCAGTTTTGGAAGATAAAGGAGCTCAAGTGATTGCAAAATTGCACAATTCAAGAGCTCAGGGTTGAGGCTTGAGCCTTATGATTTCCCAATGTGAAATAGTGACTAGGTTGGAGAGAGAAATTACACGATTTTGGGAGTCACTGAGCCAACCTGAGGGGTTTTGCATTGTTTCGGACAACTGTACATTTCTGGGAGGCATAGCAGGCCTGGTGATTATGCAGTTGAGCAGTTCAAGAGATCATGGTTTGAGCTTGAGCTCAGATACTACGTAGTGCACAGTTGGGGCTAGGCTGGAGGGATGAATTGCACAATTTTGGAGGCCAAGGCTCAGGCTTGAGCACAAAAACTGCGTAGTGCGCAGTCCTGGGAGGCAAGAACTGCGCATTGCACAGTTTCAAGAGGAAGGGTTGCAGCTTGAGGGCTGGGAATTTTCTATGCATTGTTTAGGAAGGTCAGATGATGCTAAGTTGCTGGGAACTTTCCGAAATTTGGCTAAGTGTGGGATCAGTGAAACTGCTATGAATAGAGATAGGAATTGACTGTGATCACACACTTAGACACTTGACAATACAACATAGATCATTTAGAAGACATGAACAAATACTTCACTTATTGCGATAACCTTTGCGACAAATTACGACAAGTGCGACACTAAAGATACACTTTTTGACGACAATGAAGACACTTGTGCGACAGTGTGTGAAACTTTGTAAATGAGTGTGAAACATGCCTACATTATAAGAACAACTCATTATGACAAACATTTTTCCTTGAAAGAAACCAAAACTCCAATTTTCATGATAAGTGACAATTCCCGTGCCAAAAGATGACACTCGTTATATGAAACTAAAAGTGCAAAAAACACTTGCGATATGCGAACGACGGTGAAAAAACACATTTCAAGGTGAATATAACATGAAAACAACACTAATTAAAGGGAAATAAAATGAAAGTGACAATCAAATCCATGAAAACAACACTTGCGACGGTGAAAGTGTGCAAAAGCGATAGTTAGATAAAGTCACCAAAATAGAAGTACGATCACCAACAAAGTGAGGGATTGTTGATGTGAGTGCACACTAAATGTCGACATGGATTGGAGATAACATACACAATCTTGATGGACCATGCTATGCTTGTGCAATCTTGCGTAAAATAATGCACTCATGGAATTGATGTAGACTGAGTATGTGTGAGAAAGGGACTTAAACACTTCTAATCCAAGAAGGGATCTCAAAAGCATCAACTAACCAAGAATTGACTACGAAACAACCGATCACAAGATCCACAATAGGCTCCAAAATTTGAGTGTACGAAAAATTTTGGAGGGTGTTTGTCACAACGACAACATTTGGCGACACACTGGTAGAACTCCAGCTTCTATGCCTTGGTAAATTATTTCGTGCATGTTCTAGTTCTTCAAGAAGTATTGATTCATCATTGAGATTACCGTGGATTCCCCACTTATCCCATGCATAGACATAGTCCCCTTTATTACTTTACTCGGTTAAACACACCATAATATAAACGATCACCCAATGTTTCAAATCAGGGTAGGGTAATGAAGTTTGCAAGCTTTAGATTTTCAAAGTATATTTTTTCATCTCTAGTGTTGCTCCACTGCCAGCAGGCCTGGACAGTACCCCAAATAAGTCACTTTAGGGACACAAACATTGTTCCTTTGCTAACATGCCTGGACAATAACCTGACGAAGTTGCTTGATTCACCTCTCTGAGCAGGAATCCATTCTCTTCTTTCACCTTTATTTATTTATTTTATATCGTACTGTGCATCGACACTTATTTATTTTATGGGCGAAAGAGGGATCCTGACTTATTGAGAGAAGGAGAGGTTATCCCTTTAGAGAAGCATATATAATACCTATGATATTGGTTTGCTCATTTATATTTTTTCCTTGTCCTTTTCTACTTGATTAGATCATCCTGACAACACTGAAACATAAAAACTCGAGTGTAGGGATGAGGTTTCTAGAATAGACATGGAGATCGTGGTTCGACACAAGGCTTTCTTAATGCAAGGATCATATTTTCGATCGGAACATCATCAACCAAAAGATGTAACCAAGACAAGGAAGAAGGACATAGAGTTAGAAAAATGTTACAGTGTCACAAAGTCATTTTCTATTTTCCTACATTCCATTTTAAGCCAACAGAGCATCTTCATGCAATGTATCACAAAACAAAAGGAAAGAAAACACACAACAAGGAAACAAAACCAGAAGACAAGACATAAATTGGCTAAACCAAAACATGATGCGAAACCAAAACCAGAAAACACAAGACAAACTACAGGAAATGAATGCAGGATGAATGTGCATGTAAACTAAAATGGAACTAGACCTACTCCTAACCTAAGAAACTAGAAGGTCGGGGTCACGTTTAATGGAATTTTTAATGTAGCCACCATAATTGTTCCCAAACTAGAATCACAAAGATGCGATCAGTTAAAATAAATATAACACAATGTGCAATGGAAAAGATAAGATATTGTGTAACTTGCACAAAAAAATGAAGGTCTTACCTATCAAAAAAAATATATGTCATAGTTACTACTTTTAACCACTTCACATTCTTACGTTTCTGATGAAGATCACAAGTAACCAAACCATGAAAATTGATTTCATATGCATCATCCCTTTTAGCAAGTATGAGAAAAGACTAAACTTTTTTATTAGAAAAAGGGTTTGCTAAGTAATATGCTTCCATGAAATGATATATTAGATCATGAAATTCAAAACAATCGTCTTGAAAACCAAAAAATCCTTGAAAATATGATTTTTCAACTAGAAGCATAGGGTCTGGATGAGAATTGTGTGAGGGACAATTGATATGATCATATTTAGCCGACATCTCAAGACAGTGAAGAGTCGACATGGCCATAATCGAACGCTGAAGTGCCTCAACTACTCGACATGTATCTGAATAGTGAGTTGTTGAATCATGAAGATTGAAGGATGTAAAACAAATTTCATTGGGTATGATGATGGGAAAATGATAAACCAAATGACAGTCATGAGAGACTGAATCATGATCAGATGGGTAGATTAAAGCATCTGATTCCCAGTTTGTAATAAACGAAGATAAATCAATTTGAACAGTTCTGCGAATGCTCTGAACAATAGAACCAACTCCCTCACATGCTGAATGTGAAAATAATTTCCTATAACTAGTGATAAAATGTACAAGCATTGTAATCATCAAGAGAATTTAAAAGGAATGCCAACACAACATACACATGAGACCAGTTAGGACATAGTGAATGAAGAATAATTTAATTCATGCAATAACTCATGCATTCATTATTACTCAAGAGGATTTCAGGTGCAATGAAAGGAAATATTCACAATATAACATTTACAAGAAGAACGAGGAGCTGAATATTAAGAAATGAATCTGAAATGCATGATTCCTTTAGTGAAAGGTAGTCTTTGAAATGGTCAACTTTGCAATTCCATGACTCTACGAGATAAACATATTCCAAACCTGAGTTTGATGCAAGAGATTTTCATGAAGATGAATGAGCTGAAGAATATTCTTTAATCTGATCAGAAACCAAATTTCGAAAGTTTGAAATGTTACATCCGAAATACCAAGCATATTTGAAAAAGAAATTTACATCAGGTGAAAACCATGCAAAGAGAAGGATTGAGAGAGAGAAACCGGATTTGACTTAGTTCGGGGGGCTTACCAAAGTCGTGAGATCCTAACATAACCATAAATGAAAGTTGAAGTGCCTCGACTCCCTACAAGTTCCATAACTTTCAAGGATTGTAAAATCGCATTTTGAAGATTGAACCAAATAATGCATGGTGTGAGGGTAGATGCTACAACTTGTTTCAGTAAGAACACTACTCACTGGATGACAGCCATCTTTGTCACTGAGTCAACCATATTTTTCAACTTCAACAACTAGATTACTCAATTTGAAAGATTATTTTAGTTGCAAATGAATCATAGAAATTTCATGAGCAAGCTAATTTGAAGAGTTGTCTTCAGGGAAAACAAGAGATGATGAGGGATGGAAAGACACTTAGTGATTTGATTATTTCTTTTCATGTCATGGATAAACTCACTACCTTGTGTTAATTACGAATTTAACTGATGTGTGCAAATGGTAGAGCACACATGATAGTGAGACGGAGAGGAAATTTTAATAAATGCATGTTATTTGACCGAATTAGATTCTAGATATAAATAATGAGAAACTGAAAGATTAGTTGATGATCTTGGGCATTCATGATCACACACATCAACAAATTCATCATCATTGGAATGATTGTTTCCCGAGGATATAGATTGATTGGAATAATTGATTACATTTGATTTACTACTGATATTAGCAGATTTAAAATACTCCAAGAATGGAAGTGCATTATCTTGACATGGGGGACTTTGAAATGGGTAAGAGATGTCAATATTCATTTGATGTTGAAGTTTGCAACAAGAAACAATGAAATTGGCATTCGGAAACAACATCCATGATCCTAGTGAAAATTAAGCACCTACACTAGGTGGGGCCCACAAAGGCTATTTTTAGGTGAATTTCTATTTATAGATGCATGAAAAAATTATATTTATAGATGAGGTATATTTATAGATGTATGTGCAAGCTCTATTTATAGATTGCATGTTAGCTATTATTATCCATTAATATTAGTTGGACAATAAACTATAATCTATTCTCAATGTGGACTTGGAAATAATTAACTGAAGTGGAAAATCAGTTACCTAAGTGAATTTCGAGTTAAGAGGTTGGTTGGTGGGACATGCAGGTTGAATTGAGTTGCAACAGAGTTGGAAGTGCAGTGGTGCATTAGTTAATGCAAATTGTAAATCAGTTTAACTTAGTTAAGTGAGTTAAAGTCAGTTGTGCTAGTTGTAACTACAGATACACTTGTGAGAGATGAAGTGAATTAAATATTAATTAATTCACATGTAGTGATCTCACATGGAACTGATGTTTTACTATTATTAGCTACATGCATGTCAGTTCCAGTGGAGACCCAATTGAGATCTAGGTGAAAGGGAAGTGTGACTATCAGTTGTGACATTAGCTGACTACCAGGTGTAGTTAAAAACACCACAGGATGCCCATGATACTTAGCGTAGTTGAGTAAGGCTGAAATTATTTGTGATTAAGGATTGCATTCATCAGAAACTGCGTGAGCAAGGCAGGCTATCTAGAGACAGTAAATTGGGTAAGGAACTTGCCAATTTTTGTATGACGGTGTGAGACAATTAGCTCATGTACTGGGAGCTCTTGCATTGGAGCTTTGTATGTAATTGTTTCATGATTCCTTGTGGAATATACAATATATTATAGAGGGGTTTTGAGTAGTAAGTTTTCCCCGTGAATATATGGTGTTGTGGTTTTGATATATTCTTCTTTGCTTCATGTGATTGGAAATTGTGTTGTTTTTAATTCCACAAAATATTTGTAGAAGCGATTCAATATTTAACTTTAGTATATTGTTAGATTGGGTGAATCCAATATATACATGCTTGTTGTATAATTTTTTACTTGGTATCAGAGATGTGTTATATATTTTCTACATGGAATGAGAGTAGGTATTTTTGGGCGTGCGAGTTTGCAGAGAATATCTGAAAATTTTGATGCAAAATTTTCAAAAACAAATAGTATATTTGCATTCCTTGCGAAAAAATACCCAAATTGAAAAAAAACTGGTAGAATTGGAGCTCGGATGAGGGATATATCGTCGATTTAAAATTAACTCTTTTGTTAGAAAATTTTGCGACGGCGGGACAATTACAATGTGCGCGAGCCAAGAACCTACATGCACTGAGGTACAAGATGCATGAAAAGATTTGAGGAGAAAATTAGAGGTTAGTGACTTGGTGGTTGACAGGGAGCCTCTCAACATGCAGCCTGAGAAGCAGTATGAGAAGGTTGTGGAGCAGCCACAACTGGAGATGTAGAAGAATCTCTATAGACTTGATGAAGATGTGATTTCTACGGAGCTTCCAACCATGGGGAAGTGTGAGAAATCCATATTGACCCTTGAGAGGGAGCTGGATTTGCATGAGCCACGAGATGAGGATCATGGAATGAGAGTAACCACTCATTCAGAGAAATTTCGAGCCAGATGGGAAGAGGGAGTGCATGCAGCTATACCACCAGGTGAGAGGTGGGGCGACATGCATGAATAATCCCAAGAAGAAATTTTGGGCAAGATTCATTGAGATGGTGTAGATCTCATGAATCGAACCTAGCTACGAGGAGCCCACAGAGCAGCAGTATCAGGATCAGTTGGATTGATGCACTCAGATGTCATGAGGACATGAAATCAAAGTGACAGTGTCAAATACTAAAGTGCAGATTAGAGTTGGCAGCAAGTGTAGAGTGCATGGATGTAGGTGTCAGCAGCGCAGTAGTCCCTGAAGACATGTGCAATAGCTAAGCAGAAGTCAGAAGACTTTGATGACAGATGCATTATACTGATCCAGTTGTTTGGAGGTTATTCAGTTTTGGAAGTGTTGCATGCAAAGGTTGCATGTGCGAGAAACACTAGAGAAGTGTTGCATGCAAAGGTTGCATGGCGCATGCATGGAGTTGCATGTCGCATGCATGGAGTTGCATGTCGCATGAAAGGAAATTCCTTTCTTGTTGAGAGGGAGTGTTGAAGTTTGCAACAAGAAACAATGAAATTGGCATCGAGAAACAACATCCATGATCCTAGTGAAAATTAAGCACCTACACTAGGTGGGGCCCACAAAGGCTATTTTTAGGTGGATGTCTATTTATAGATGCATGAGAAAATTCTATTTATAGACGAGGTCTATTTATATATGTATGTGCAAGTTCTATTTATAGATTTCATGTTTATTTGTAGATTCATGTTGGCTATTATTATCCCTTAATATTAGTTGGAAAATAAGCTATAATCTATTCTCAATGTGGACTTGGAAATAGTTAACTGAAGTGGAAAATCAGTTAGCTAAGTGAATTTCGAGTTAAGAGGTTGGTTGGTGGGACATGCAGGTTGACTTGAGTTGTAACCGAGTTGGAAGTGCAATGGTACATTAGTTAATGCAAGTTGTAAATCAGTTTAACTCAGTTAAGTGAGTTAAAGTCAGTTGTGCTAGTTGTAATTGCAGATACACTAGTGAGAGATGAAGTGAATTAAATATTAATTAATTCACATGTAGTGATCTCACATGCAACTGATGTTTTACTATTATTAGCTGCATGCATGTCAGTTCCAGTGGAGTCCTAGTTGAGATCTAGGTGAAAGGGAAGTGTGACTATCAGTTGTGATATTAGCTGACTACCAGGTGTAGTTAAAAACACCACAAGATGCCCATGATACTTAGCGCAGTTGAGTAAGGCTGAAATTATTTGTGATTAAGGATTGCATTCATCAAAAATTGCGTGAACAAGGCAGGCTGTCTGGAGACAGTAAATTGGCTAAGGAACTTGCCAATTTTTGTATGATAGTGTGAGACAATTAGCTCATGTACTGGGAGCTCTTGGATTGGAGCTTTGTATGTAATTGTTTCATGATTCCTTGTGGAATATAAAATATATGATAGAGGGATTTTGAGCAGTAAGCTTTCCCCGTGAATATCTGGTGTTGTGGTTTTGAAATATTCTTCTTTGCTTCATGTGATTGGCAATTGTGTTGTTTTTAATTCCGCAAAATATTTGTAGAAGCGATTCAGTATTTAACTTTAGAATATTGTTAGATTGGGTGAATCCAAGATATACATGCTTGTTGTATAATTTTCTACACTTCACTTCCCTCCTCCTCTAACAATGTAATGTGACTGCTTTGTATATGATCGCAATTTTAACCAACAAAGAGCATGAAGAGCTAGTTGGTGGGCTAGATGGGTCAAGCAAATAGTGATACACAAAGTCATAACATGTAGATGATAGAGGATGACAAATGTCCCTTGAAAAAGTATCACACTGAATGGAACCAGATTCAAGATTTTTGTTTATAGTGCTAATTTCATCTTGAGGAATGAATGGATTAGCCTTCACCCTAAGCTTCATGAGCCATTATGTGGTTCTTGCATTAGATATGGATCATGAAAAGTGCGAGGAGGATGAATATATGGATTAGGAATTTGATTTGCAGATTTCCCAAATTTATTATCATTGTGAGGAGGCACCCTCAACGGAAGTGGAAAAGGAGGAGTACAAGGAAAAAAGGAGTAATAGGTTCCTCCTCTAAAATTAGGGGTGTCTCATGGTTTACAAGAGTTTGGGAAGAATTACCATTATGTTTTTGTATTCACCCTGCAATGGTATATGCCATCAAATCATTGAGCTTATGTTTAAATAAATTCCAATCTGTATTTTCTCCAAGAAATTCATACCAAAATTTAAGGAAACATATAGCGAATACTAAATTGATTCATTAGGCTTCATTATTAGTTCATTAATTATTTTAAGAATATCCTGATAATGATACCTATCAAATGATTTATGAATCTCCTTCGCAAGCTGTTCGAATGAATGGATAGAAGCAACAGGTAATGTATGACACCATCGATTAACGTGACCTTCAAATGTGAGTGTGAGTAATCTAGCCATGACATCCTTGCAATGTATTCCTTTAGAAAGGAAAAATGGAAAACTTGAAATAGATTTTCATGGAGAGTTAATTCACCCTCACCATCAAGCTTAAATTGGGATAGGTTATGGATAACTTTCGCAGGGATGGTAGGATTAATCTCTTTAGAAAAAAATCTCAGCTTTATGATTTTGGGAAGATATATTTTGAATAACAGATAAAAAGAAGAGTCAACGAGTACAACCTATCGTTTGGCCCTCCTTCTAGTGCCATTTTTTTGAAGTTGCTGGAAATCCATCAACCAAGGGGGTCTCCCTGATGTGAAGTCCCAATTAGACCTCACAACATTTGGAATAAGAGCCCCATCCGAAGTATCGAACTTGTTACCATATTTACTTCTGTATTTTCCTTGGCTACAAAGTTTGACACAAGAGATCAATACATAGGTATCTTTAGATCAACAAGTGAGTATGCCTTGTGAAATGTTAAGCTACAGAAAGTATCAAGGTCCTTGTACCAGAAGGGGAGAGATAAGTGGGCCCTTTAAAGACAGGTGATAGTACTAATATAGAAAAGGCACAAAAGCACATGCATAAGAATGAATTGTTGATCAACCAACGAAATATTTCATAAGGAAGAAATGTTTGTGTTTGGTAATTTACTTGGAGTTAAATTACTTACATGAAGTATCAACCAGGGCTAGTATATTGATGAAATGTATGTGCATTGTATGTGCTAGGAGTCCTTATTACTCAAACAATTCCTAAGCTAAGTTGAGATATCAAGATGCACGTGTTAACTATGAAATTAAATATGTCACTCTTAAAAATTAAAATGATCGCACTTTACTTAAAATAATTATTTGCAAAATAAAATTCTGATAAAACTATCACACTTGCTCAAAATAAAGATCACACTTGTAGAAATAAATATCACTCTTACTCAAAAGAAAATCACATAATTGCTTCAATATTTCTTGAAATGAATCACACTTTCCTAAAATGAAATCACACTTGCTTGAAATGAAAAATTGATAATGAAACTACATTTAAATTTCCTTCGATAGAAAGACATATTAACTCTAAATTAAAATCCTATTCACACAACTAGACTGCAAATCTATATCAATCTATACTTTGTCCATGTGCACAAGAGATCTCGGCTTCACTCTATAGCAAAATAAGTAAACAATATTACTCTAAAAACAATCCTAAGCATTCATTTAAAAATTGAAACTTAAGAATTTAAATAGACTAATGAAATGCTACTAAAAAAACAAAATTGAAATGCTATCTGCAATTAATAAAAACCTTACAACTCGAGGGGGGCCTCCTGCAAGAAGTAGGTGTCAGCACCACGCCTTCACAAGATTAAATATGAATTGATATATCCCACAAAAAAGGGATGAAAGGAAACCATATTTTCTATTTTAAAAAACAAAGTGTTTCAAACAATATCCATTTTTGTGACTGTCATGCCAAGAGGAAGATTTATAATATCTTACTCATAATTGTTTCAGAGTATTACGACCCTACCCTACTTGAAAATGAATAAAATTAACATAAAACGATAAGATAACATGATTTTATCATGATTTTCTATCAATGAAGCAAATCATGAGGCTGAATATCTGCATCCATCAATTTATCGCTCACTTGATTCACCTTTCATGGTGGTTGACTTTTGCTTTGACTGAGATTCTATGATGCTTTCCTTATCGATCTAGGTTATGAAGATAGGTAAAAATCATTGTGGAAAGTCTTTTTCATTTTTCCATATGCCTTTTTCTTTGGCTGGAGCTTCAGAACACATCGAACCTTCAACTTTACTGTAGAAACAAACATTAGCTGCAGAATCACTGTAATTCCATAGCTCATGTAAGTATTGAGTTAAATAATAAATAACAATGAGATTTATGAAATAAAATATGATTATGTACATGTTATGCCATAAAAATTGTAAATTTATTCCCAATTAGAGTTATTAGGGTAAAATAAGGAGGATGTGATGTAAGAGGGTTATAAAAAAGA
This sequence comes from Pinus albicaulis, assembly GCA_034641835.2. Classification (NCBI taxonomy): domain Eukaryota; kingdom Viridiplantae; phylum Streptophyta; class Pinopsida; order Pinales; family Pinaceae; genus Pinus; species Pinus albicaulis. Next base: position 1,028,868,458 of record CM076574.1, read on the forward strand.
AGCAATTTTGGGGTTCAACATTCCCCCACACAGAAGACATTGCATGTCCTCATGCAAAATTTCAAAATTTGTGATCCTTCTCTATCACTGAGATTCTTCAAAGGCTTGAGAAAGAACATCCAAGTTATTCATTCTTTCTTTCTTTATAGTGACTTCCATCCTTAGTTTATTCATCAAAATTCTATGATGCAAGCTTATTACCTTTATTTTAAGAGATTTATTTTTGGCCTTCAATTTCTTGTTTTTCTCATACCATACACCAATATGTAACATGATGTTGTCATTTTTAGTTTTCTGGATTTCATTTTTCACTTTTAGTGTTTCATGCTCTTTCTTTAAATGTCTATTTAATACCTCCAATTCATATATTTCTTCCTTAAGAGTGTTTACAATTTGAGATTTTTCTGGAGGATCAGAATGAGTAATTTCTTCTTGGTTTGAGGATGATTCCACAGTCTTCCTTGTATCTTTTTTATCCAAAGATTCTATGTATTCGTATATCTCTTGCTGGACAAGATATATTTATGGAGTTCTCTTAATTGGATTGGAGATTGGTGATATAACTCTCGGTTCCTCATCTTCCTCTAATTTGATGAATCGTGGGGACTGTTGAGACTGTCCATGCACTATTTTGTTGAGCCTTGCACTTATTATTATACTCGATGATGGTTTTTCAGTAGTAAGGGGTTGCTTCTTAAATTTCTCTTGCTTTTTTTTCTCTTTGGATGAACTTTCTCCTTTATTGTTGGCTTTCTTTCTTCTAACATTTCTTTGTTTAAGAGTCTCCAACACACTGTCAAGAGGAATTTCATCTTATGAATCCTACTCTTGTTGTGGAGGTGCATTATAATTAGGGTTAAAAGATAAATTCCTTCTACTCTTCCTTGTTTTACTAGGTTCTCCTTGTTCTGTCGCCTTAAAATGATTTCTAATTAAGAAATCTTCCCAGTTGTCTCTTATGTTTTTTAGATGGGATTCAATCAAAATTTTCACTAATCCATGATGGTATAAGGTATTATCTATGCACTATATTTTCCTCTATATGTTTCTAGACATTTTTCTCAAGCTTTGAAGTAAGAATTATGGTAGGTTAATTTCATTTCCTTCAAGAAAATTCATCATTAATTGTGCATGGTAAAATACCGAACCTTCCTTCACAAGTTATAAAATTTTGAATGGTCAATAGAGAATTTCTCCATTTATTCTTCAAATTTGTGACTGATATTCCCTTTTTAAACACAGATATATCCATACCTGGATTCTTGAGGAAGACTTTCCACTCTTTCTTTTCAAATTTTCAGTTCCTGAACCAACTCTCTCTGATTCTTGGCAATCTGCTAGATTCTGCCACAAATGACTCTGTGAAAACAAATTTCACGTCCTCAATCTCTACTTCTATGCCATCATATTCCCTAGAAAATTATTTTTTCACTTCTTTCTCATTCCCATCAATTTTTTCCATGAACTCTAGCCACTACACTTGCTGCAACGACTCTCTAACTTGTGGGTATCCTTCAAGGAATTTAGTCCCATTTGGCTCTGATCGTAAAATGAATCCCATTCTTGAGAAGCCTTATCCCTTAATTTTTATTTTTACAAGGTTATTGTGGAAGGAATCTGGTTATAGAGTGGCTTTGAGAAACAATGTTTAGGTAAGAGGTGGTTTCAACAAGGAAATCAAGGTTGAGTGAAATAGGTGTGACGGAAGGACTGCGCATGAAGTGGAATGATATATGAAGGGAAGGAAATGAGTTTGAATTGTATCAAGGCTTCATAAGAGACTCATTTGACAGGACATGGATATTTTTGTTAAATTCAAATTCATGTCATAGTAATCATTTTACAAGATGGCAGTAGCAACAGCCACTCATCTTTTATTTCATAATTCAAATGTTTTGACATTTATTATCTAACTAATATATACATACCTTATATATTTTCCTTACTTATTTTTTTGTCCTTTTGTAGGTTGTATGCAGGTTTCTTTAGCTATAATATTCATTCAATTTTATTTTGCCATGATCTTCATTTTCCTTGGTTGCAATATGTCAAGTCAGTTGTATAATTTCATGAGCGCTGCAAAATATTGACAATTATGTAGCTGCCTTATTTTTTTGAAAAGAGAAAAGAGGAATACAAATAAAATGGGACAAGAATAGGGAATTTAAGAATAAAATCTATGTTGCCAAGGATTCTTGGTTTTCAACTTACATTTTTTGAATAAATATACCAACAATGTTGGTTTTCACGTTTATACAATTTTTTTTTCATCATTTTTATTTTTTTATTTATTTTGTTTATATATATATATATTGAAAAATAAAATAGAAGGCTAAGTTAGAGAGGAAGAAGAATCTTCCTTGACCAACTTCAAATTTATATTATCTTGCAGATTCTTACGAACTCTTCCTTTGTTAATGGTTTATAATATATTCGTAATATATGACCATTTACAAGGAAATTTACTTTTTCTTCGTCAATGGTTTTGATTCTGATTGCCCCATTATCGAAGACAATTTCAATCTCATAAGGACAAAGCCAATGCGTTTGAAATTTTCCTTGAAAATCTTCAAGGTTTGAATAAAAAATCAATGCCCTATCACCACACTGGAATTTTTTTTCTTTGATAAAATTATCATGCCACCTTGATATTTGTTGTTAAACTATATTGGTTCTATGAATAGAATATTGTCGCACCTCATTAAGTTCATTCAATTGTCCCAATCTCTGTCTTTGTGCTTCTGATAGATCAAGACCTAATTTGATTGTTGTTTTAAAGTTCTTTATCTGGAACTCAATAGGAAATAGGACTTACTTTCCATAAAAAATTTCATAAGGTGTGTTTCTTGTTGTGTTTCTCCATGTAGTACGATATGCCCATAAAGCTTCTAGAGGATTTTCTGCTCAATATCTTCTATGCAGATGCACAGTCTTGGTAAGAATTGCTTCAATTACTTTATTTGTAGATTCAAATTTTCCATTGCTTCTGGATAATATAGAGTGGAGTTATGGTATTTGATTTTGTATTCATCCATTATCCTTTGTACCAATTTGGATGTAAATTTAGTACCTTTATTTGTCACAATTTCCTGTGGGACACCAAAACAAGTGCAAAAATCCTAAAAAACAAATGAAACTACAACATTTTCAGAAGCAAAAGGAAGTGCTTTAGCTTCTACCCAATTTGTGACATAATTTGTACAGACAAGAATGTACCTTTTTTGTCTTGACAGTGGATTGGTTGGACCAACAAAGTCTAACACCCATTTTTAAAAAGTTTCAATAAGGACTTGAGGTTGTAGAATCATTTCATCCAAAGGAATATGATTTCCCATTCTTTGACAACTATCACATCTCTTAACATACTATTTGGAATCCTTAAAAAGAGAAGGCCAATAGTATCCTAAGAGAAGAAATTTATAAGCAGTTCTTTTATCAGCAAAATTTCCTCCACATGGTTCATCATGGCAAGCTTTTAATATTTTTTGTACTTCATCCTCTCTAAAACATATTCTAATAATTAGATATGGCTATGTCTTGTACAATTCTTCATTTATCCATGAATAAGATGCACTATTTTGAATAACCTTCTTTTTCTCTCGAGGAGACAAATATGATGGTAAATCCCTGTGGCCAAATAATTAGCAATATCTGAAAACCAAGGAGATTTAATATATACTACAAAAATATATTCATCGTGAAATTTATCTTCTATAGGAATATCATTATTATCATTTTGGATTCTAGATAGAAAATCAACAATTGTGTTTTGATTTCTGGGTCTATCCAGAATAGTAATATTGAATTCTTGTTATAACAATAACCATCTTATAATTCTGCCATTAGTAATTGAATTATTCATTAAATATCTAATTGCATAATGATCTATGTCAATGAAGGTTTCATAACTAGTGATATAATGTCTGAATTTATTGATGGCATGTACAACGACTAAAAACTCCTTTTCTGTTACTATGTAATTCAACTCTGCAGGGGTCAAAATTTTTGTTGTATCATAAATGGCATAAGGAGTCAAATATTTATGTCCTAATACAACTCCAAAAGTCGTATCTGAAGCATCAATTGAAATGTGAAAAGGTAGTTTCTAGTTTGGACCTCTTAAAATGGGTGCTTAGGAAATATTTTCTTTCTGTGTTTCAAAAGCTTTTTGGAAATTAGAATTCCAAATGAATTCACAATATTTTTTAAGCAAATTGAAAAATGGAATGGAAATATTTGTAATTTTTTCTATAAATCTTCTATAAAACCCAGTAAAACAAACAAAACTTCTCACATCCCTCTGAAGAGTAGAAATTGATAATTTAGAGATGAATTCCACCTTAGATACATCCATTTTAATTCCATCTCCTGAATATGGTGGCCTAAAAAAATTTCCTCAATAAACATCATATAACAATTTTCATGGCTTAATGAGAGATTTTCTTCTTTACACCTAATGAGAAATTTTCTAAATTTTGAAGAGCTTCTTCAAAAGAGTTTCCATAGACAATAAAATCATCCATGTAAACTTCCACACAATCATGAATTAGATCAGAAAAAATGCCTAGAACTTCCCTTTTGAATGTTGTTGGTGCATTACATAACCCAAAAGGAATTACTTAGTAAGCATAAGTTCCACATGGAGAGGTAAAGGTTGTTTTATCTTGATCTTTTGGAACCACTGGAATCTGGTTATATCCACTAAAACCATCCAAGAATGAAAAATACTTTTTCTCTTCCAATGTATCAAGGACTTGATCTACAAAAGGGAGTGGAAAATGGCCTTTTAAAGTAGTCTTATTCAATTCCCTATAATCAATGCATACTCTCCATTTTCCATTATTTTTTGGGACAATTACCAATGGTGAGACCCACTAGTTATCAGATATTGGATAAATTAAATTCACATTTAACAATTTTTGTAGTTGTTCTTTAACAATTTCCCTTAGGTTTTGATTCATCCTCCTCTGGGGTTTTCATATTTGTCTAACATTTTATTCAATATAGATATGATGCATACAAGTGCTAGGATCAATTCTTTTCATATCAGTGTATTCCCATGCATAGGCAGAGGAATGTTCCTGTACCATCCTCACTAATTCCTTCTTTTGAGATTCTTCCAGATTATCATTGATATTCAAAGTTTTCCTCGGAAATTTTTCTATTAAATAATTGCCAAATTTCTCCATAGAGTGTAAATCCATTTGACGTGATGATAGATATTTAATATTACATTGTTTTTGAAAATTTATATTTTGTTCACAATGTGAGGAAGATTCATTATTTTCCATTAAATTCATAATATGATCTTCTTCATCTATTTGTGAAGTAGCAAAAATTTGGTATTACTTCCTCTTGATAAACAACTTTAATACTTGGTATTGAAGGACATTCATTTGTATCATGATTTTCTTCACATATGACACAAGTTTCTACACTTTTTAAGTCAAGAGGGAATTCTCTCAAGGCATGCTTATTTCTACATTTTGGACAAAAGATAGATAATGCATAATTTTTAGCCTTTTTCTTATTTTGTATTTTAAGGGTATCTATTTGTTCACTAAGACTCCCCTAAATATTTGTTTTGAAATTTTCAAGAAAGTTTCCTATTTCTGCTCTACTTACTGTTCCAGCTGCAGATTTATTAATCCTAGACATAACATGATCTCTTGGATTTTTTTAAGTTCTAGCCTTACATCATGAAATATGTGTACAAATTTCACAAATGTCTCTAAGTTATAATTTTGAAACATATCCTTTCCCCATTAAATTGAGAAGATCTATCCACTCATCTCTAATGTATTTTAGCAAAAGATCTCATCTAGATTATTCATTTTAGTCCTTTTAAGATTGTAAGTAAATATTCCAACCAAATCCTCAAGATTTTCATCCTCTTTTTACATCATATTAAATACTTCATCTTTAAGGTAATGAGGCATACAATTATTATTTGTAGTTTTCTAAGAACACATCTTTCATTTCCTCCCATGTTCTTATGGTATGTGTTCCTAATCCCATAAACAATTTTAATGTTGCATCTTTAAGAGTGGATGGAAACAATTTCAATTTTTGAGTATCAAGCAAGTAAGCATAGGATCTACACAAAACATCAAACTCAAAAATAAATATTTCAGGATCCTCAATTCTTAACCAATGGAAATTAAGGAGGAGAGAGGGTGATATATTTTTCATTGTGGTTGTGGCATCTTCATCAAATATGGGAAATCCAAAAGGTCTTGGATCTCCTATACCACGTCCTCCTCCTCTTCCTCCACATCTTCCACCTCTTCTTCCACCTCAAATCCTAGGTTTTTCACCATTCACATTGTGTACTTCTCCTTCCCCTTCTCCTGCTATTATAGATTCCTCAGAGCTAATATAATGTTCCAAAATTGGATTTTTCAGTTCCTCCTCTGGTTCTTCTCTCAATGGAAAGTTAAAATAGGCTTCTTCTTATTCTTCACTAGGGATTTCCAGTTCTTGTACTAGAATTTGTTCTCTAGTTGAAGATAGAAATATTACTCATTCTATTAGGGATGTAGGATCTTCTTTTTCTACAACAAATTTAGTAGAGTAAGTTGGTGAATCTCTAGGTTGGATTTTAGATCTAAGTACGTCAGGAAGTCTATGCTTTCCTGCAATTGATGGAATATGAGTTTCGGTGTATGGTGTGGCGCTACAAGGTCTTGGTGGGGTAAGTGGTGATGTTGGAATTTAAATCCTACCTCTTACAAATATACCTCTAGAAACTCCTTCCCTATGCATATCATTTTTATTTTATTTTTTTAATGAAAAGAAAAAGACTCCTACATTCACTTCCTTGGAAATGTCGCAAAAATGTTTGGTAATTTAATTGGAGTTAAATTACTTACATGAATTATCAAATAGGGTTAGTATACTGATGAAATGTATGTGCTAGGAGTCCTTATTACTCAAATAATTCCGAATTTAAGTTGAGATATCAAGATGCACATGTTAACTATGAAAGTAAATGCGTCACTTTTAAAATTGAAAATGATCACACTTTACTTTAAAAAATTATTTGCAAACTAAAATCCACATAAAATTATCACACTTGCTCAAAATAAAGATCACACTTGCAGAAATAAATATCACTCTTGCTCAAAATAAAATCACACACTTACTTCACTCTTGCTTGAAATAAGTGACGCTTGCCTGAAATGAAATCACACTTGCTTGAAATGGAAACCTGATAATGAAACTAGATTTAAATTTCTTTTGACAGAAAGAGATATTAACTATAAATTAAAATCCTATTCACACAACTAGACTTCAAATCTATATCAATCTATACTTTGTCCATGTGCACAAGAGATATCAACTTCACTCTATAGCAAACTAATTAAACAGTCTTACTCTAAAAAAAATCCTAAGAATTCATTCAAAAACCAAAACTTAAGCATTTAAATAGACTAATGAAATGCTACAAAAAACACATAATTTAAATGCTATATGCAATTAATAAAAACCTTACAACTTGAGTGGGCCCCCTTGCGAGAAGTAGGTGTTAGCACCACACCTTCACAAGATTAAATACACATTGATAAATCACACAACAAAGGAATGAAAAGAAAACAAAAGTTTGTATTTGAAAAAACATAGCGTTTCAAACAATATCCAATTTTATGATTGTCATGCCGAGAGGAATATTTATAATCTCTTACACATAACTGTTTCAAAGTATTATGGCCCTACCCTACTTGACAATGACTAAAATTAACATAAAACGATAAGATAACATGATTTTCTATCAGTGAAGAAAATCATGAGGCTGAATATCTACATCCATTAATTTTTCGCTTGCTTGATTTGCCTTTCATGGTGGTTGAATTTCGTTTTGACTGAGCTACTACAATGCTTTCCTTATCGATCTAGGTTATGAATATAGGTAAAAATCATTGTTCCAGCTATTTTCCACCTACCCATGTGCCTTGTTCTTTGGCTGGAGCTTCGGACACCATCGAACCTTCAACTTCGTTGAAAAATTAGACATTAGTTGCAGAATCGTTGTAATTCAATAGGTCATGTAAATATTGAGTTAAATAATAATGAACAATGACATTTATGAAACATAATATGATTATGTACTTGTTATTCCATAAACCTTGTAAACTTATGCCTAATTAAAGTTAGTAGGGTTAAAATAAGGAGGATGTGGTGTAAGAGGGTTGCCAAAAAGAGGCAATTTTGGGGTTCAACAATATCCATGAGGGAGAAATGCAGGGGGGACACCCTGAGGTATTGCATGGAATTTGAAACCTAAGTCGGTTACAGGGATTGAATAGTCTAGACAATTTGAATAAGCTAATACTTTATTTTTTTAATATTGCGAGTTTAGGCATTTTCAGGTGCAATTTTACATTTGTAATATATACACATGTACATGTATTATACATGTTATCCATGAGGGCGCAATGCATGGTGAACACCACAAGGGAACAATGGAGGGTGAACACCATGAGGTATTGCATGGAATTTGAAACTTTTTATAATTTTGTTTTGATTATTACATTCTCATTTAATTTTAAAACATTAAAATTTAATTTTAAAGTACAATATCTTATGTATATATGCACTTACACATGTTATGTAGGGCACCCATGATTCTGATGAGAGCACGAGGATGTGGATAGATCATATATTTCAATGAGACTCTCTTTGATACAACTTTTTATTTGATATTTTTTTTATATTACATTTGGTTTTATCATGATATAAATTTTGGACAAATTTAAAGTAAAACTCTTTATTATGAGTTTATCTCTTTGATGCATTTTTTTATTTGACAAATATTTATTATGTATTTAATTTAATATTGATATAAATTTTGGACATGTTTTAAATAGAACTCTTTATTATGATTTAATACATGCTAATTTTGGGGTTTATGTACATTTTTCATGTTGATTATTATAATTGTGCATTATAAAACATGGTACAATTTGCATGATACATGGTTTGATGCTTAAAGGTTTTACATATTTAAGTTCATGAATATGAAGCAATGAAAGTAAATTTGCATTTAGTTGTCACATTTTGCATGATGATTCTTATAATGTTATTAGATGGTTCTTAAGTTTTGTTTAAATTTGTTTTGTCAAGTTATTTAATGAATATTGAAATTGCTAATTACAAAGCATAATACATTTTTCATTTGAATGAATCTTGTAATGATGTAGATGTCTAAAACAATCATAACTTAAAATTGCATTATTTGAATATGGTATACATTTTTCATTCATGAATAGATCATCATCTTGTATAGAAGGGCTTTTATGGATGTAGACCTTGAAATTTAAATTTTAATATATAAAGTTGTGTTAGTCATCAGTATTTTTCACCTATTGATGATGAATATTTTTTAAAAGCCAAATTTTCTAGAAGTTGATCTCCAATTTGTCAAATCTGTCATCTAGAAAACACCCCTAAACATTTTTTGTCCTCCTACCTTTTTCAGTCAGCCTATGATGAGAAAAAACCCAGTCGTCAAGTCCTATCTAGTTTCAGACATATAATCCTGTCCATCAGTTTTCATAAGCTAAAGTCATCTGCTGTCATTTACCCTCACCCCCAGGTCATTCATTAACCAGCTATTGATAAAAATTCAGCCACCCTACCTCTAGTCATATGTCATCTTAAGATCTAGTCATACCAAAGAGAATACTCAAAATCTGTCACAGATCTCCCCTAAGTTAGGTATTGGCGCTTTAGGAAATCCCTTCCTTGGCAAAAACATCCTGAGCCAAAATATTTTGTTCAATACCAGCCAACCCTGAATCGACGCTTAAATCTGCAAAACACAAAGCTTGATACACCCATAGGTTGCACCATTAAAAAGTCTTGATGTCTCAACAGTACATGTTTCAAAAGCCAAGTTGATATAATGTTGATCTACAGTGTTTCAGTGTCTTTTTCAGAAGCAAAGATGTACAAATATTCCATAAGACATTATCAAACTAAACATGAGAAGACAGCTGCGTCTCATGTTGTCTTGAGCCTGGGATAAGAATGCTAGTCAGAGAGGAAATTCAATAAACCTCTGCAAACACAGTCAAGAAAGGTTAGTAAATAATGACTAGCAAGAAAATACTCTATAGATACAAGTCATGTGGCTCCTGGTTTAAAAATATTCACAAGGGTATTCTAACAACAGGATACATATCTCAGAACATGCCTCTCATAGCATATTGTCAAATTTTCACTTTATTACTTATTGTGATATACCAAGCAGAGATATGCATTACAAGGAAAGATGACACAGTTTGAAAAGGGGATGAAATGGCATGACTGTGTTAACCTCCTCCAAACATGAGTAGATGATTGGGTGACTGTTGTAAACCTCCTCCAGTATAAAGAGCAGATGGTTTGGAAATATTGTGTTAACCTCCTTCATTTAAAAGCAGATGGTTAGGAACATGATAAAGGCCTCCTTCATTTTGAAAGCAGAGGGTCAGAAACATAGGTATAGCTTCATTCAAAGGGCACAATACTAACAGTGTTTCAAATGGCCTAAAAACTTGTTTACAACATTCCCTCCAAAGGATGAAACAACTGATACAGAAGTGGTGTTTCAAGTAGTGTTTAAAGGATTTCACTGTTTAAAAGACAAGGTTGAAATTCAGTGGGAAGCAACTGAAGGTTCGTGGTTTGAAGCCATTTGTGACATCATCAAAACAGTGATACAAGGGTTTCAAAAGAATTCTTTTCTCTTTATCTATAAAAGCATCCTTTGAAGAGTAAACAAAGGCTAGAATGTCCAAAACTTGGAGAAAGCTCATCACAATGACAGGAAGGGTATGAAAAAATGTTTTAAGTTCAGGACACCATTCAAAGAAACAAAACCTACCACAGTCATACACATGGTGTTTACAAAACCCTTTTTCCTCTGTTCATAAAAACCTCCCTCAAACTGTCATAAGATTGAGACTTGGGCTAAAAACCTTCATCCAAATTGTCAAGGAGAGAGAGCTGGTTGTGGTTAACAGTAGTTCTTGTATACAAAAAGGACAACAAAGATTAGAAAAGGTTATAATTTCCAAAAGCTACATTTGTGATCTCAAAGGTCATTTCCCTAATGAAAAGGCAATGAAAAAAGATCTTGTTTTTAAAGAAACTTCTTTACTTCGAAAAGGTCATGTATAGGAGCGTTTTCAAAAGGAAGTCGGCCACAACATTATTTCACCCTTCCAAATTATGCTGCAAAGACATCTGAGCTCTTTCGAAATTTCAAAGGCAAAAGAGACCGTTTAAAAGCCCATTGTGAAAATTCAAACCACGAGACAAGCGTTCCTTAACCTGCTCACTGAAGAAAAGGCATTCTAGGGAAAATTTGAAGGTTTTTCAGCACTTGAACTTTGCGCGGCGCACCTATAGGTGTGCGGCGCGGCGTGCCTGTGAGCGCCCGAACACATTGTTTGAACTAATTCACGGCGCGCATGTGTCCGCATTCACTATCACCCAAAAAGGACCCAACTACCTCCATATGCACGGTGCCCTCTGCTTCAAACGTGACGCTCCTCCATTGGCTTCCAAAAAAACTTTTAAAAGCTGCTCCAATGATAAACCAAGGCCCATAAGCATTGTTCAAGGTATTTTCCATTACCTCTTGGTAAATTTTGAAGTTTAAAGGGGGTATTGATGTTGTGTTTTCCAAGGAAGAAACAATGGTAAAGGAGATTGGGCCTTTGGTCAAAATCAAAGAATGTTTGTTGCTGTGGGTATCAAACATTGACACAGTGATAGGGGAAGATGTTTTATCAGTTTTAAGACCCCTAATTACCTTTCAAAAGCAGTAATGGAAAAGAGCAGTGTTTGAAGGAAAGGGTGTTTGTGCCAAAACAAAGGGAGTTTCCACTTCAAACAAAAACCACCAACATATCTTGTTTAAACCTTTTTCTCAAACACAGTGATTAAGGGAGAATATGTTATTTGTCAAATTGAAAAGGGTCTCTTTGGTCATGGCTAGCAAATGAAAAAACAGTAAAAAAGGGAGGTTTGTTAGGCCAATTTGAAAGCTCTTTTTGTGTTATTAAAAAGATAAAACAATACACAGTTTCTAGACAGATAAACAGAGGTTGTAGAGGTCTCAAAACATTTCTAAATGATCATCTAGACAGTGGTAAAATTGATGAAGGCCTGGTCAATATAAAGAGTCCCTTTCTGTGTTGTGAGATCGTGAAATTTGTGCAGCACCCAGAATTCAAAAAAGGCAAAGTCTATTTTCAAGGTCTTCAAGTCAGTTGAAAGGTGTCTTGTTTACTTTGCAAAGGGAAATGAACAGAAAAAGGGCAGTGCTTGAGGGGAGGATTTTGTGTGCCAAAACAAAAGAAACCCTTTTTCAACAAAAAACCACAAACACATCTTTTCAAGATCTTTTCCCAAGCACAATGATAAAGTGTTTTTGGTTATCATTTGACAAATATTTTTTTTCCAGCATCAAAGAAGCACAATGACTTGCAAAGAGGATAAGGTGTGGTGTTGGGAGACTATTTCAGAAACCATTTGAATCATCCATTGTCTTGGTCAACCATCAAAGAGTATCCAAAGAAAAATTCCTCCCAGGAAAGATAGCAGAAGTGGCCCTCACAAGAGTTATGAACATTTTTCAACTGAGGAAGTAAATGCCCATCCTTCAGTTCTGTTTAACTTTCATGAAGTTGGATGTTTAGAGTTTTTTCAAAGGGTTCAGGAGGTGAAAATTTATCTTCCCTTGACACATCTATGTGATTTAAGATTTCAAGGGAAACATGTTCAACTGGCAGGCTTAGATTTCAAGTTTTCTCCTAGATCCATTTCCAGAGCTACCAAAATCCCATATGTCGGAGAAAAATGGTTTAAGTAGAGCTACCTAGACTCAGATCAATACAAAACCTTTTTGAAGCTAGAGCATCGAGATGCATGCCCATCCATCTTTCCTTTTTCATATTTTTTGACCAGCTACGCTTCCCTCATGAAGATAATCATGAAATATTTCACATGCGAGGGAAGGTTTTCCTGGGTCTATGCTTACCATGTCCGGTTGCTCATGCACTTCACAAGAGCCCAATTGTTAAACCTCCCCTTTTTCCTCCATAGAAGTATTGAAAAGATGGCTTCCACTATTCAAAAGAGACCTCCATCTCAGCAGCCAGCTTGTCTTTTCCATCATTCCCTTATCAATATTGTCATTCTTCATCAACTTGAGAAGAAGGGAATCTCTTGGGGCACTTTCATTGCACATCCCGATTTCGCCACTATTTCTTCATCCCATGCATCTCCTTCACCTTCCACTCAACATCTTTCTCCTTCTTCTAGTAATCCAATTCCTAAGAAGCTAAAATCTCCCATGATTGAACAAGAAGAAGAGCATAGTGAGGAAGAAGAACACAGTGAGGAAAGGCAGCATAGTGATAAAGGTTAAAACAGTGGTAAGGATGATGAGAGGAGTAGCAAGGGTAAAGAGCAAATAAAGCATGTGTTAGCTGCCTCTCCTAGGCAAGGGGCCATGCTTTCTTCTCCAAAGGTGACAAAGCCCTGAACATCAAGAAAGAGAGTGCCTCAAACTGTAACTCCAAATGTTACTAGAGCCCTCCGAAGCAAAGGGAATTTGCCCAAGAAATCCATTGTTGAATTACCCAAGAGGAGGAAGACCAAGAAGGCCTCCCAAAGCAAGGGAAAGGAGAAGGAAGAAAGCAGCCATGAGAAAGAGAGGGACTTTGACATAATTCAAATAAACAGTGATGATAGTGACAATGAGGCCAGAATCCTAGAGTCTCTCTTGATTAATAGATAAGAACAAATTCATGATCTAAGGGCAGATCTAGAGAGGTCTAAAAACCTCATTCACTTTCTGCAAACACAAAACAAGCATATGAGTGTCCACATGGCGGTATATGAGACATGAGCTATAAAATATCAAAAAGAGGCCTCCAAGGCACAAATTAAGTTGAAAGAACTCATGGGCAAGTTCAATGATAGCGAAGATGAATACCAACCAAGAAGAAAGAGGCCAAGGACCATGGGACTCAGAAGAGCCTTAGAGAAACAAAAAGAGGAAGAGGTTGCCCTTTTCCAATCTTTTCATCTCACTACTTTATTCACCCAAGAGATAGAAAACAATAGAGAAGCATGGCTTGAAAGGGTGAATTACCACTTGGAGAAGAAGTTGGAAAAGGCCAATAGAGTTTTGGACCTTCAAAGAAAAATGACCGGGCATTATAAGAAGCTTAATCAGTTCGCCCGACGGAAATTGAAGGCCACACAAGAAAGGCTCAAGAAGGCTCAAAAGAGGCGCTCGGCACTAAAAATGAAGAAAGACATATCAAGGCTTCAAATTTTGGCCTCTGCTTCTCAGCATGCTTCTAAAAACCCATGAGGGTCATGCTCGCCAACATTGGGCGAAATTCAACAAATTTTGGTTTTTTGACATTTTTGGGCTTTTTGCTAAAACTCATGGGAATTGCCATTTCTGTTTAAGACATCCTCAAAGGATGAAAATGGTATCATTGGATGCCATAATTTCAGAGGCATCTACTCAGTGATTTTCAGATCAATTGAAGATGATTTGGACCCCCAAAATGGCGAAAAACAGTCACTTTTTCAACACTCTGCCCCTAATATCAGCAATGTCTATTTTCTGGGTTTTTTCACAAAGGTCAGATTTTCACATGCTTCCAGTGATCAGTTTGGAGAAAAAAAAGCATTTTCAGAAAATATAAATCTATATATTTCCAACGAGCCATCACGGGCCTCGTTTAGACATCGGGAAGGCCTCCAAAAGTTGCCCACAAGACAAGGGATTTTCTGCTGATATATTTCTTAAGTATTTTTGTGAAAAATGCACTTTTCTGAAGTGGCTTTTCCTAATGTGCGTTTAGCCTTTTTTGGCCATGGTTAGTTAGGAAAAGTCAACATAATTTCCTTTTTTAGAATTTTTAGGATAATTTTATAGATATTTTGTGCCTTGGGCTTTGCAAAGCCTCAAGGAAAAAATCAGATATTTTTGATGGGCCAATGAGCTTACAAGTTGCACTAGGAGGTTTTCCCTCATCTTGGCCTATATATTCCAAGAGACTTCATTGTAAATAAGGCTGAAATTGATAATATAGAGAAATATATGGTTATACAAGCTTGGAAGAAATACTTGTCTCATGCATTGGATAGTTTCTTGAATGTTTTTGGATGATGAAAGAGGACTGCTGTTGGATTCCTTGACTTGGTAAAATGGTATAGTGTCCCTCCCTGTTATGCTTCTTAGTTTTAATTCATATTTCATGCTCTTGCTTGCTATAAGACAGTAGAGAATATATTTGAGACATGCCCTTGGAGGCACCTCGGATTTCCTGTTTCTTTATAGCTTCTATGTTTTATTCCTTCTTAGTCATATCAAATAATCCTTGATTGCTCTTTCATCACTAAAGAAATTGTTTGTTTGTTTCATTTATGGTTTTATGCATGCTAAGTATGATTCACGGTATGCCCTACTTACTCATGGCTAGTCATAGCTCCACCTTTGAAAACTTTATTTGATTATTTGATTGTCTTAGTTGAACTAAGGAGGTCTTGTACTGATTTTTCCCTTTGCCTAAAACTATGCAATCTTACTTCAAAGTGCCTGATAGCTTGAAATAATATGCTTAGGTGTTTCCTCATAGTGCTTTGAGTTATTTGTTTGTCTTAATTGTCTTTCCCCAAAGTCTAATAACAATTTCCTAAAGTTAGAGAGTCATATATCTCTATGTATTGCTTGAATGTTTATTTCTATGCATTTATCAGTTTATAGTTACATTTATCATGATTAATGGTTAGCCCTACCATGTTTATGTCAGCTATTGAACTATTTATGTTTGAAAGCCTTTGTTATTCAAAAAATTAGTGTCCATCCCACTTCATTTTACCTTAAGATCCATTTTACCTTGATCAAATCAGCCCTTCAACATACCTTGTATCACAATTTGAGGCTTTTTCGACCTTTTCGACCCCATAGCCCAGTTGATCTGAATTTTTTTTTATCTATCTTAGTCTTTGATCAGTTCCTCCCTCAAAAGCCTAAAATCAAAACCAAAAACCTACTTCACAACTAGCCTAAAATTAGAAACATAAGAAGCAAAACACATAGATATCCCTTACACAAATAGAGAGAGCCCTCTCTGAGTCCAGGAAGGCTAGGTCCTTGGGCTCCAAAGATTGGTTTGATGTTACCCTGTTGCTTGGCTTGCCAATCATCCAAATCACCGGAACCTAACATAATGGCGATCACGGTGGGACTCTGAGTAATAAACAAACTTAGACTTCCCTAAACATTTTAGCAGCCTTAGGAATACTATCTGATTGACTTATCCCACCGCTTACTAACATAATGGCGATCACGGTGGGACTAACTGAGTACATAACAGTCTAGCAAACTCTTGTAGATTCATTAGTCTTTCAAAATTTAAACTGGAAAGCAGTCCATAGAATCATTTAGAGTAAACTCTTTTTGTTTCACCACCCTAGCAAAGTGATGGATAAGTTTTAGAATACTCTAATAAACCATAGGATGCACATAAAAACTTAGAAAACCCAAAAAACATCCCCAAATTGGCTTTTCCTAGTTATTGGTGGTGGACCATAGGTACATCTCTATAAAAACAACCAAAATCCACCTGGCGACTCCATTAACCTCCAATAGGCCTAAAACTCCATAAAAACCAAAAAATTCATAAACCATACCTTTATGTTGACTCAACCTTTCCAAAAACTTAAAATTCATGGTGCGAACTCTGTAATCAGTGAAAAACTAAGTATAACTTAGCGATTCAGAAAACTTCACCTAAACATTTGAGATAAACAAGAAATAAACTTGCAAATAGAACCATTAGCTTGTCCAAACAGTCTAGCAAACTGTTGAAACTAAGTGATCACTCTTCCTTGCAAGTCTTCACCTCAAAGTTTGCTAGAAAAAATTTTCCCCAAAAGCACCTTTGATAGTATTGGTGGTGGTCCATAGATCTCAAAGAAATCCACCTGGCGACTCCACTAGCCTTCATTTTTTTTTTTACCATTCTTCACATTAGAAAAACCCCTAGAGAGGCCATCTATCCAAAACAATCACAAATACCATCCTCTCTAAACTCTGAATTAGAAATCTCGCTTCACGAAGAATCAATACCAGATCCCATCCAAACCTAAATCCCCCTATCATAGTTAATAACCCAGAGAATATTATGTGGCAGACTTCCGAAATTGGTAACTTAGCTACCGATAGGTCCATCCGTAAAGCAAGATTAGTACCTGAACATCTCACATCCTTGCAGGATTCCCCATTTGACTGAAAATCAGCAAAAACCCTTTTTAGAAGCAAGTCACAAAGTAAAATCAACTTTAACGATCTTGAGCCTCTAGATTTGCAACAGAGTCCTAGTAGAGAAGCCTCACCTACTGCACCTCTCGACTTTCAACTTCTCCACCAATTTGGCTCCTACCACCCCAGATCTGCTCAAAATCAGTTCACTAGTCCAAGTACATTCGCCACACCCATCCAAACGACCACTGTTCAAATCACCTCAGCTCATCCTACAAGCCCTCATATTGTAAATCAGCCATTAGCTCCTGCCATGGCAGCTTTGTATGCCCCTTTGGTGTTACCACAACCTTTGGCACCTTTACAACATGACTACCAATCCAAAATCCAGCACTTTACCAGAGTTGAGGCTACTATCGCCCAACAACATGTAGATAGAATTAGAAATGCCTTTGAATACATGGAAATAGAAGATGAGACCATAAGAATGAGGATGTTCTCCCAAAGCTTGGGCGAAGAACCCAAAAAATGGTTTAAGATCTTAACTCCAAATAGCATACAAGATCTCCCAGAAGTCTACCAAACCTTCATAAATAAGTGGGAAATCAGAAAAAACCCCATTCAAATCCTGTCTGAGTATAACAATATAAAAAGGGATAATGGGAAAAGTGTTCGGGACTACTACACTAGGTTCAACAGTGTTTATAACGCCCTCCCGCCTCACTTCAAACCTCCACTTGGCTCAGCCTTCGAAAAGTTTCCCGAAGGCTTTGACCCAGACATGACTTATCAACTAAGAGACAAGGACCCCCCAACCTTAGAGGAAATGCAAAAAGTGGCCATAAGTGCAGAAGCCAACTTAGCAGAAAAGAGAGCTAGGACTAGATCAGAAAGGAAAGTCACATACCGGGATGAGGTCGCCCCTTTAGTCCCTTCCTTAGATCCTAGAAAAGATGACTTGGTTAAATCCATGGCAAAAATGTGGGAAAAGATAAGTGAAAAGACACCTCTTAGGGACAACCAGCCAAACCCTCAAAACAGGAACTGGAACCAAAACTTTAGGAGAGAACAGCCTTAAAACAAACCAAGGGAAACTGACCAACAAATCAGGCCACCCCTCAATGAAAACTATGTTGATGAGGAAGAGAGGGATACAGAACCCATTGATGAAAGTCATTTAAACCTAATAGGTTCTGATAACGAGAGTGAGGTTTACCTCACAGAAGAAGAACAAGATTTCTTCTCTCCGAATCAAAATGAAACCAACTATGAGGACCCCTAAGATCCTGCTATAGGATTTCAGAATGCCATAATAGAAGCTCACAGGAAGTATGATCTTAGAAGTAGAAAAAACCAAGACAACTCTAAGAAAGGTAACTCAGACACTGCTAAAACCCCTGATACCATCCTTAAAAGAGCAGTGGATAGCAACAAAATCGTGGTCAAGAAAACTGACCAAAACAAAGATAAAGCTATTCAGCCAAGTCTTGGCCCAGATCTTCCCAGTACCTCTATGAAGATTCCCGAGATGGTTGTTTTGAACAAAATCTCGAACCAAAGTCAGCAAATTAAGAACATAGAAAAATTCATGGCTGAAAAAACTGAAGCAAACCTATCTAAACTACAAGCACCCTTCAGTTTTGAAGGAGAAATCGCCAAAATAAATATCACCATGCCTCTCACTGAACTTATCGCCCAAATCTCTTACAAATCCCAAGTGATAAAGAACCTAAATATAGGAAATGATGAAAACACCATAAATCTAGCTGATGACACCCCTGAAGTGTTGTTTGGTCCAAAAATAGAAGGGAAATTCCAAGAAGGAACCACTCTTCCCTTTTACATCAGTCTGAATATACATGACCAAATCCTACACAATGCCATGCTAGACTCCGGGGCCTCGCATAATCTCATGCCAAAGGTTGTGATGGAAAGATTAGGCCTAGAGATAACAAAACCTTATAAAGAATTATATTCATTTGATTCAAGTAGAGTCAAGTGTCTAGGCTTAATCAAAGATATTTGTTTCAGTTTGGCCCAAATACCTGTAAAACACCTGATCATGGACATAGTGGTAGCAGACATCCCTCCCAAGTACGAAATGCTTTTATCCAGAACTTGAGGAGCTAAGCTTCAGGGAAATATTCAACTTGATATGTCCTACGCCACTATTCCTGTGTTTAACCAAACTAGAATACTCTATCGGGAATCACACATGAAATATATGGTCAGCAGCCAAGAAAGGCCAGATAACATCCCGATGTACTCCTTGCTTTCTGATCTGAACTCTTTCATTTTACACACTGATGAAGACATTGAAGAACAGTTAGGAGAATTTGAAACAAACTTAGACCCACCACATCAGCTACCCCAAGTTCTCTATGATTAACTGGACACCCAAAATTATCATGACCATGAGCAGTTATGTCTTGAGGAAAGAGAGTCCATTCCTCTTGAAATAGAAATAGAGAAAGAAGCACGAAACATTATATACCATCAAGCAAATTTCTCAAACCATAGGCAAACATCAGCAGTAACATCAGGAGACTTTTTCAGAATAGAGGCATTAGAAGACTTGCATATCACAAACCTCTTTGGAAATCAGGGGCAGGGAAGCTTAATGTTCTTACCATACCTTAAGGATTTATCATCTCATAACTCTACCTCTTCAAATGAAACCTTGATTGTAGCCAAAATAGCTAAAAATCCATAAAAAAATGTCTGCTAAACTTCTTAGGAAAATATATGATGATTGCAGTCCAAATATACCTGAGATGTTTGAACTAGCTAGCATTCTGCCACTTCACCAAAGACTTAGAACTGCTAGAATTTGCAAGATTTTTCAAGATACTACTACATGTAGAGAAAAAAATGAGAAGCACTATGACACTGCCATCACTCCAAGAAATAGCTTCGACAAAAGAAAATACAAAAATCTTGACCAAACAATAGTAATCAAAGATAAGACAGCAGGACATAGGATCTGTTTTGATTTTAGAAACACAAATACACACCCTTGGGAAAGAAATTATATACTTCCTGCTCAAGGCCATGCTATACAAATGATAGGTGCTTCTAATCATGTGTCTTTAAAAAATGGTGTTTCAGGGTATCACCAAATAATTCCTTTGCAAAGAAAACAGCTCAAAGAATTTTTCAAGTATGCTGGAAGTAGGTCCATCTTCAAACCTAGAATTGCAAAACCACCAAACACCAAAAACATGCTCCTAAAAGCCATGTTTCTAGTTCTAAATTTATGCATTCTGATGTACCTTGATGATGTCATCATATACTTCAAAAATGACAAAGAATATCTGCATTATTTGAAAAAGATGTACAACAAAAGAAGAAGTGGAGATCAAAGGTATAAAGAGGTACAACGGGAAGATATGGGGTTGTTTAGAGATTCATGCATGAATCCTTATGTTATGCTTGAAAGAGAAAATTTTCCAAATTTTTCTTTTCAAGAGCTTAGTGGACTAAGAGTGGTAGGAGATCCTTATGAAGATAAGATGCTCAAGTTTCACCATTTCCAGGATTTCTGAGTTAAAACATTTTCAATGATTGTATATACCATTGTTTGAAAAATAAATCAAAAAACAGAAAATTCAAAAACAATAGAAAAGTAGAAAAAGAGGGCAGTTTGAAAAATAGAAAGAAAGCCCCATGTTCAAAAAATAGTCATTCTGAAAGTGCGCAAGTCTAAATGCCGCTACTAGTGCTAAAAATGTCTTGTTCAGTTATCTAGCCTAATCATAACTGAACATGTTTTAAATTTATTTGCTGATAAGTTAGTGAGAAGAGAGATAGTCAATATTGTGTAAGCTTGACTTGTCAAAGAAGATAGATTAGGAAAAGATACTAGTTCCACATGCTCAAAACAGAACCAAAGAGGAAAGCAGGGATGAAAAACAAACTGTGTATTCTAGCCCTGATTTTTTAGTTTTCATTTTATGCAAAATAATATTTGTGTGCAGCTTATCTTTCATGCCACAAATAAATGACAAATCAGACTGTCTAATCCTGATTTGGTCATTTTTCAATTTCATGTTTTAGATTAGAGAATAAAATCCTATCAAACAGCTTAACCTTGACAGTCGATCCAGCATAGGTATAGAAACAAAGGAGTTCATTAGCTTAATCTGAACTCCCGACGGATATAAGTGTAGAATTAGATAGTGTCATTTTTCAAAAAATATTATGTCAAAGGGTTGCTAGTCCAAATGCACCTGAAAGGAAGAAAGAATGTTAGGAAATGTAGCGGGGTAGGTAGAAATGAATTTGATGCTAATCATGCTGTCAATTTTTAGAAATAGTATCAAGGAAGAAAGAAATTTGTGCCAATGGATAAAGGCACTGGTCTTCAAAAGACAGAGATTTGAAATTCTGGACACCTCCTGAAAAGGAGCTACCCTCCCCAAATGGAACCACTGTTAGTCATCAGTATTTTTCACCTGTTGATGATGACTAGTTTTTAAAAGCCAAATTTTCTATAAGTTGATTTCCAATTTTTCAAATCTGTCATCTAGAAAACACCCCTAAAATTTTTTTGTCCTTCTACCTTTTTCAGCCAGCCTATGATGAGAAAAAACCTAGTTGTCAAGTCCTATCTAGTTTCAGTCATATAATCCTGTCCATCAGCTGTTATAAGCTAAAGTCATCTGCTATCATTTACCATCACCCCTAGGTCATTCATTAACCAACTGTTGATAAAAAGCCAGCCACCCTACCTCTGGTCATATGTAATCTTAAGATCTAGTCATACCAAAGAGAATAGTCAAAATCTGTCAAAGATCTCCCCTAAGTTAGGTAGTGGCGCTTTAGGAAATCCCTTCTTTGGCAAAAACATCTTGAGCCAAAATCTTTTGTTCAATACCAGCCAACCCTGAATCGACACTTAAATCTGAAGAAAAAAAAAGCTTGATACACCCATAGGTCGCACCACTAAAAAGTCTTGATGTCTCAATAGTACATGTTTCAAAAGCCAAGCTGATATAATGTTGATCTACAATGTTTCAGTGTCTTTTTCAGAAGTAGAGATGTACAAATATTACAAAAGACATTATCAAACTAAACATGAGAAGACAGTTGCTTCTCATGTTGTCTTGAGCCTGGGATAAGAATGCTAATCAGAGAGGAAATCCAATAAAACTCTGCAAACACAGTCGAGAAAGGTTAGTAAATAATGACTAGCAAGCAAATACTCTACAGATACAAGTCATGTGGCTCCTGGTTTAAAAATATTCACAAGGGTATTCTAACAACAGGATACATATCTCAGAACATGCCTCTCATAGCATATTGTCAAATTTTCACTTTATTACTTATTGTGATATACCAATTAGAGATATGCATTACAAGGAAAGATGACACAATTTGAAAAAGGGATGAAATGGCATGACTGTGTTAACCTCCTCCAAACATGAGCAGATGATTGGGTGACTATTGTAAACCTCCTCCAGTATAAAGAGCAGATGGTTTGGAAATATTATGTTAACCTCCTTCATTTAAAAGCATATGGTTAGGAACATGATAAAGGCATCCTTCATTTTGAAAGTAGAGGGTCAGGAACAGAGGTATAGCTTCATTCAAAAGGCACAAGACTAACAGTGTTTCAAATGGCCTAAAAACTTGTTTGCACCATTCCCTCCAAAGGATGAAACAACTGATACAGCAGTGATGTTTCAAGTAGTGTTTAAAGGATTTCACTGTTTAAAAGACAAGGTTGAAATTCAGTGGGAAGAAACTGAAGGTTCGTGGTTTGAAGCCATTTGTGACATCATCAAAACAGTGATACAAGGGTGTCAAAAGAAGTCTTTTCTCTTTATCTACAAAAGCCTCCTTTGAAGAGTAAACAAAGGCTAGAATGTCCAAAACTTGGAACAGGCTCATCACAATGACAGGAAGGGTATGAAAAAATGTTTTAAGTTTAGGACACCATTCAAAGAAACAAAACCTACCACAGTCATACACATGGTGTTTACAAAACCCTTTTTCCTATGTTCATAAAAACCTCCCTCAAACTGTCATAAGGGTGAGACTTCGGCTAAAAACCTTCATCCAAATTGTCAAAGAGAGAGAGCTATTTGTGGTTAACAGTAGTTCTTGTATACAAAAAGGACAACAAAGATTAGAAAAGGTTATATTTGCCAAAAGCTACATTTGTGATCTCAGAGGTTATTTCCCTAATGAAAAGGCAATGAAAAAAGATCTTGTTTTTAAAGAAACTTCTTTACTTCGAAAAGGTCATGTATAGGAGCGTTTTCAAAAGGAAGCCGGCCACAACATTATTTCACCCTTCCAAATTATGCTACAAAGACATCTGAGCTCTTTCGAAATTTCAAAGGCAAAAGAGACCGTTTAAAAGCCCATTGTGCAAATTCAAACCACAAGACAAGTTTTCCTTAACCTGCTCACTGGAGAAAAGGCATTCTAGGGAAAATCTGAAGGTTTTTCAACGCTTGAACTCCACACGACATGCCTTTAGGTGTGCATGGCACGCCTATGAGCACCCGAACATAGCGTTTGAACTACTACGCGGCGCGCCTGTGTCCGCGTTCACTACCGTCCGAAAAGGACCCGACTACCTCCATATGTGTGGCGCCCTCTGCTTCAAGCGTGCTGCTCCTCCATTGGCTTCCAAAAACACTTTTAAAAGCTGCTCCAACAATCAACCAAGGCCCATAAGCATTTTTCAAGGTATTTTTCATTACCTCTTGGTAAATTTCGAAGTTTAAAGGGGGTATTGATGCTGTGTTTTCCAAGGAAGAAACAATGGTAAAGGAGATTGGGCCTTTGGTCAAAATCAAAGAATGTTTGTTGTTGTGGGTATCAAACATTGACACAGTGATAGGGGAAGATGTTTTATCAGTTTTAAGAGCCCTAATTACCTTTCAAAAGCAGTAATGGCAAAGATCAGTGTTTGAAGGAAAGGGTGTTTGTGCCAAAACAAAGGTAGTTTCCACTTCAAACAAAAACCACCAACATATCTTGTTTAAACCTTTTTCTCAAACACAGTGATTAAGGGAGAATAGGTTATTTGTAAAATTGAAAAGGGTCTCTTTTCTCATGGCTATTAAATGATAAAACAGTAAAAAAGGGAGGTTTGTTAGGCCAATTTGAAAGCTCTTTTTGTGTTATTAAAAAGATAAAACTATACACAGTTGCTAGAAAGATAATAGAGGTTGCAGAGGTCTCAAAACATTTCTAAATGATCATATAGATAGTGGTAAAAGGGATGAAGGCCTGGTCAATATAAAGAGTTCCTTTCTATGTTGTGAGATAGTGAAATTTGTGCAGCCCCCAGAATTCAAAAAAGGCAGAGTCTGTTTTCAAGGTCTTCAAGTTAGTTGAAAGGTGTCTTGTTTACTTTGCAAAGGGCAGTGAACAGCAAAAGGGCAGTGCTTGAGGGGAGGATTTTGTGTACCAAAACACAAGAAACCCTTTTTCACCAAAAAACCACAAACACATCATTTCAAGATCTTTGCCCAAGCACAGTGATAAAGTGTTTTTGGTTATCATTTGACAAATATTTGTTTGCCAGCATCAAATAAGCACAGTGACTTGCAAAGAGGATAAGGTGTGGTGTTGGGAGACTATTTCAGAAACCATTTGAATCAGCCATTGTCTTGGTCAACCAGCAAAGAGTATCCAAAGCAAAATGACTCCCAGGTAAGATAACAGAATTGGCCCTCACAAGAGGTATGAACCTTTTTCAACTGAGGAAGTAAATGCCCATCCTTCAGTTCTGTTTAAATTTCATGAAGTTGGATGTTTATAGTTTTGTTAAAGGGTTCAGGAGGTGAAAATTTATCTTCCCTTGACACGTCTAAGTGCTTTAAGATTGCAAGGGAAACATGTTCAGCTGGCAGGCTTAGATTTCAAGTTTTCTCCTAGATCCATTTCCAGAGCTACCAAAATCCCATATGTTGGAGAAAAATGGTTTAAGCAAAGCTACCTAGACTCAAATCAATACAAACCCTTTTTGAAGCCAGAGCATTCGGATGCATGCCCATCCATCTTTCCTTTTTCATATTTGTTGACCAGCTATGCTCCCTTCATGAAGATAATCATGAAATATTTCACATGCGAGGGAAGGTTTTCCCGGGTCTATGCTTACCATGTCCGGTTGCTCATGCACTTCACAAGAGCCCAATTGTTAAACCTCCCCTTTTTCCTCCATAGAAGTATTGAAAATATGGCTTCCACTATTCAAAAGAGCTCTCCATCTCAGCAGCCAACTTTTCTTTTCCATCATTCCCTTATCAAGATTGTCATTCTTCATCAACTTGAGAAGAAGGGAAAATCTTGGGACACTTTCATTGCACATCCCGATTTCGCCTCTGTTTCTTCATCCCATGCATCTCCTTCACCTTCCACTTAACATATTTCTCCTTCTTCTAGTAAGCCAATTCCTAATAAGCTAAAATCTCCCATGATTGAACAAGAAGAAGAGCATAGTGAGGAAGAACAACATATTGAGGAAGAGCAGCATAATGAGGAAGAAGAACACAGTGAGGAAAGGCAGCATAGTGATAAAGGTCAAAACAGTGGCAAGGATGATGAGGGGAGTAGCAAGGGTAAATAGAAAATATAGCATGTGTTAGCTGCCTCTCCTAGGCAAGGGGCCATGCTTTCTTCTCCAAAGGTGACAAAGCCCCGAAAATCAAGAAAGAGAGTGCCTCAAACTGTAACTCCAAATTTTACTAGAGCCCTCCGAAGCAAAGGGAAGTTTCCCAAGCAATCCATTGTTGAATTATCCAAGAGGAGGAAGACCAAGAAGGCCTCCCAAAGCAAGATAAAGGAGAAGGAAGAAAGCAGCCATGAGAAAGAGAGGGACTTTGAAATAATTCAGATAAACAATGATGATAGCGACAATGAGGCCAGAATCCTAGAGTCTCTCTTGATTAATAGAGAAGAACAAATTCATGATCTAAGGGTAGATATAGAGAGGTCTAAAAACCTCATTCACTTTCTGCAAACACAAAATAGGCAGATGAGTGTCCACATGGCGGTATATGAGACACGAGCTATCAAATATAAAAAAGAGGCCTCCAAGGCGCAAATTAAGTTGGAAGAACTCATGGGCGAGTTCAATGATAGCGAAGATGAATATTAGCCAAGAAGAAAGAGGCCAAGGACCATGGGACTCAGAAGAGCCTTAGAGAAACAAAAAGAGGAAGAGGCTGCCCTTCTCCAATCTTTTCCTATCACTAATTTATTCACCCAAGAGATAGAAAACAATAGAGAAGCATGGCTTGAAAGGGTGAATGACCACTTGGAGAAGAAGTTGGAAAATGCCAATAGAGATTTGGACCTTCAAAGAAGAATGACCGGGCATTATAAGAAGCTTAATCAATTCGCCCGACGGAAATTGAAGGCCACACAAGAAAGGCTCAAGAAGGCTCAAAAGAGGCGCTCGGCACTAAAAATGAAGAAAGACATATCAAGGCTTCAAATTTTGGCCTCTTCTTCTCAGCATACTTCTGAAAACCCATGAGGGTCATGCTCGCCAAAATTGGGCGAAATTCAACAAGTTTTGGTTTTTGACATTTTTGGGCTTTTTGCTAAAAATCATGGGCATCGCCATTTCTGTTTGAGACATCCTCAAAGGATGAAAATGGTATCATTGGATGCCATAATTTTAGGGGCATCTACTCAGCGATTTTAAGATCAATTGAAGATGATTTGGTCCCCCAAAATGGTGAAAAACAGTCACTTTTTCAACACTCTGCCCCGCATATCAGCAAAGTCTATTTTATGGCTTTTTTTCACACAGGTCAGATTTTCATACGCTTCCAGTGATCATTTTGGAGAAAACAAAGAATTTTCAGAAAACATACATCTATTTCTTTCCAACGAGCCGTCACGGGCGTCGTTTCAACATCGGGAAGGCCTCCAAAAGTTGCCCACAAGACAGGGGATTTTCTGCTGATATATTTCTTAAGTATTTTTGTGAAAAATGCACTTTTCTGAAGTGGCTTTTCCTAATGTGCATTTAGTCTTTTTTTGCCATGGTTAGTTAGGAAAAGTAAATATAATTTCCTTTTTTATCATTTTTAGGATATTTTTATAGATATTTTGTGCCCTGGGCTTTGCAAAGCCTCAAGGACAAAATCAAATATTTTTGATGGGCCAATGAGCTTGCAAGTTGCACTAGGAGGTTTTCCCTCATCTTGGCCTATATATTCCAAGAGACTTCATTGTAAATAAGGCTGAACTTGATGATATAAAGAAATATATGGTTATACAAGCTTGGAAGAAATATTTGTCTCATGCATTGGATAGTTTCTTGAATGTTTTTGGATGATGAAAGAGGACTGCTGTTGGATTCGTTGACTTGGTAAAATGGTATAGTGTCCCTCCTTGTTATGCTTCTTAGTTTTCATTCATATTTCATGCTCTTTCTTGCTATAAGACAGTAGAGAATATATTTGAGACATGCCTTTGGAGGCACCTCAGATTTCCTGTTTCTTTATAGCTTCTATGTTTTCTTCCTTCTTAGTCATATCAAAGAATCCTTGATTGCTCTTTGATCACTAAAGAAATTGTTTGTTTGTTTCATTTATGGTTTTATGCATGCTAAGTATGATTCATGGTATGCCCTACTTACTCATGGCTAGTCATGGCTCCACCTATAAAACCTTTCTTTGATTGTTTGATTGTCTTAGTTGAACCAAGGAGGTCTTGTAGTGATCTTGCCCTTTGCCTAAAACTATGCAATCTTACTTCAAAGTGCCCGATAGCTTGAAATACTATGCTTAGACATTTCCTCATAGTGCTTTGAGTTAGTTGTTTGTCTTGATTGTCTTTCCTCAAAGTCTAATAGAAATTTCCTAAAGTTAGAGAGTCATATATCTCTATGTATTGCTTGAATGTTTATTTCTATGCATTTATCAGTTTATAGTTACATTTATCATGATTAATGGTTAGCCCTACCAAGTTTATGTCAGCTATTGAACTATTTATGTTTGAAAGCCTTTATTCTTCACAAACTTAGTGTCCATCCCACTTCATTTTACCTTAAGATCCATTTTACCTTGATCAAATCGGCCCTTCAACATACCTTGTATCACCATCTGAGGTTTTCTCGACCTTTTCGACCCCATAGCCCAGTTGATCTGACAATCCTTTTATCTATCTTAGTCTTTGTTCAGTTCCTCCCTCAAAAACCTAAAAGCAAAACCAAAAACCTACTTCACAACTAGCCTAAAATTAGAAACATAAGAAGCAAAACACATAGATATTCCTTACAGAAATAGAGAGAGCCCTCTCTGAGTCCAGGAAGGCTAGGTCCTTGGGCTCCAAAGATTGGTTTGATGTTACCCTGTCACTTGGCTTTCCAATCAACCAAATCACGGGACCCTAACAAGTTGTTCATGCAAACATTCTATAAAATTGCATTATAAAACATGGTACAATTTGCTTGATGCATGGTTTGATGCTTAAAGGTTTTACATATTTCAGTTCATGAATATGAAGCAATGAAATTAAATTTGCATTTAGTTGGTACATTTTGCATGATGATTCTTACAATGTTAGTAGATGATTATTAGGTTTTTGTTCAAATTTGTTTTGTAAAAATTGCAAATTACAATAAATAGTACATTTTGCATTTGAATGAATTTTGTAATGGTGCAGATGTCTAAAACAATCATAACTTAAAATTGCATTATAAAATATGGTATACATTTTGCATTCATGAATAGATCACCATCTTGTATACAAGGGCTATTATGGATGTAGAACTTGATAGTTAACTTTTAATATATAAATTTGTTCATGCAAACATTCTATAAAATTGCATTATAAAACATGGTACAATATGCATGATGCATGATTTGATGCTTAAAGGTTTTACATATTTAAGTTCATGAATATGTAGCAATGAAAGTAAATTTTCATTTAATTGGTACATTTTGCATGATCATTCTTATAATGTTAGTAGATGATTATTAGGTTTTGTTTAAATTTGTTTTGTCAAGTTATTTAAAATTAATAGTAAAATTGAAAATTACAAAACATAGCACATTTTGCATTTGAATGAATCTTGTAATGGTGTATATGTCTAAAGCAATCATAACTTAAAATTGCATTATAAAATACGGTATACATTTTTCATTCATGAATATATCATCATATTGTATAGAAGCGATATTATGGATGTGGACCTTGATAGTTAATTTTCAATATATAAATTTGTTCATGAAAACATTTTATAAAATTGCAATATAAAACATGGTACAATTTGCATGATGCTTAAAGGATTTACATATTTGGGTTCATGAATATGTAACAATGAAAGTAAATTTGCATTTAGTTGGTACATTTTTCATGATAATTCTTATAATGTTAGTAGATGATTCTTAGGTTTTGTTTAAAGTTGATTTGTCAAGTTATTTAAAATGAATGGTAAAATTGCAAATTACAAAACATGGTACATTCTAAATTTGAATGAATCTTATAATGGTGTAGATGTCTAAAAAAATCATAACTTAAAATTTCATTATAAAATATGGTATACATTCTGCATTCATGAATAGATCATCATCTTGTATAGAAGGGATACTATGGATGTCGGTTAATAGTTAACTTTTAATATAAAGTTCATGAAAACATACTATAAAATTGGATGATAAAACATGGTACAATTTCCATGATGTATGGTTTGATGCTTAAATGTTTTACATATTTAAGTTCATGAATATGTAGCAATGAAAGTAAATTTTCATTTAGTTGGTACACTTTGCATGATCATTCTTATAATGTTAGCATAGGATTCTTAGGTCAAGTTACTTAATTAATAGTAAAATTACAAATTACAAAACATGGTACATTTTGAATTTGAATGAATTTTATAATGGTGTAGATGACTAAAACAATCATAACTTAAAATTTCATATAAAATATGGTATACATTTTGCATTCATGTATAGAAATGCTACTATGGATGTCGGTTGATAGTTAACTTTTAATATAAAGTTATTCATGCAAACATGTTATAAAATTGCATTATAAAACATGGTACTAAGATAGCAATAAAATTATTTGAAAAGATAAAATGATGGTCCATAAAAAAGAAAAATGCAATGCAAACATGATAGTTTTACAATCAACAACAAACAAGAAAAATTTGATATTTTACATCCCTACATTATAGTAATATTTGGGATCTTTGAATTTCTTTTTAACATAACAATAAAGTCATGCCATATTAATGAAAACAATTTTGTAGTACTTAGTACTAGCTAGAATGGACAACTTAAGAGTGAAAAAAAAAAAGGCTAACAATATACTTGAACTCTAAGTTATCAAAGATGAATACAAGTATAATATATTATTGGGCAGTTCAATTAAAAAAATTCTAATGGAATGCCATCCTCAATGATTCATTCATGGTTAGCTTTTGACATTCTCCACTTTTTAACCTTTTTTTATTATTGAACTTCTATCAACTTTATACACGCTGCACACACCAAGTGACTATATTGACAACTTATGGAATTGGGTTGATAGTCTTGAAAGTAAACATTAATATCACTTTGATGAGTTTCTTGGAAAACATAACCTTTTAGTATAATAGACTCGCTTTCATATATAAAATTGTTACCATCATAGTCTTCCAATAACTTCATCTTTCTTTCAGTGCACCACATCAAATAATACTTGATATTTTCTATGTTGTTAATGGGTGCAACTACAATAAAAACATCTCCTGCACAATAAAACAAGTGTAAATTCATATCATAATTAACAAGAAATTAGTTATCAACGTGGACTTGATTTTTTTTTAACATAAAAGAGTATACTTGTATATTGATACGAGCCCATTCTCGGCGTATATCCGGGTGATTTACAATTGGAGTAAATTACCAATGAAGGCTCCAAATGTTTTTCTTGCACTACTGGGCCTTTCCATTTTACAAACTTTACAGAGTAATTCCAAACTACTATCTTGCAACTATGTAGCTGACAAAATTTCTTCACTAGAGGCATACATTTATAGCATATCATAAAAACTACAAAAACAAAAAATTGAAGATCTATTGGTCAGAAAATTATTCTTCCATAATAGTATGGATATTGAGGTCGAATCCTGGACCTTTCAAATCCTCTTCCCTCCTCTTGTTATGCTGCAAAAATTTGAGTTCGTCTAGTTGGTGTCTGAGGGCATCAATTTCTTCCTCCATCTAATTTATTTTTTCGTCCTTGGTCATATTCTTCTCTTTCATGTTGACTTTGTCTTGTTGGTTGTGGTGTATATTGTGTTGAATTATCTCCATCCCCCTTCTGATTTCCTCATCCTTGGTAGCACATCGTTCACAGGCAGCCAGTCTTGACCTGTGTCCTTTACCACCTCTTCCCTGCCATCGGTTAGACCTTGGTCTACGATGGACCCATGGGCCATGGCCCAGTAACCAAGCTACCCATCTCTGAAGTAATTTGGCCTTCCATCGAAGGACCTACTCCAATTCTACCAAACAATTTCAC
Organism: Pinus albicaulis; assembly: GCA_034641835.2. Lineage (NCBI taxonomy): Eukaryota > Viridiplantae > Streptophyta > Pinopsida > Pinales > Pinaceae > Pinus > Pinus albicaulis. The sequence continues at coordinate 1,028,900,229 of CM076574.1, forward strand.
GAGGATCCTACAAAACTGACGTCCTCCAATCAATGCCCAAATTCGAACTATGTACTGCAGCTTTAGCACGTTGTCTCTGGTGCCAATTATCACCATAGAGACTAACCCTGGAGCACCCTCTAATCCCATGAATTTATATGGACTTCCCTGCTTCAACCCCTCACCAACGTCTTGCACAATAAAATTCACTGCACAGCCCGACTCCTGCACATATCCCCCATACCTCCTGTTAGTGTCAGTATTTGCATACTTCCACCAGGGATAAAAACACATTTTCATGTGCATCTTAGGTGTCCCATTTTGAATAAATTTTTCATCATTCCATTAGATCATGATATAAAATTGTTCCACTGGTGGTTGTCCTGGTCAAATAAGCTTCCTTCTCCCTTAGAAGATCATATTGGATGACTCATTCTCATGTCTCCTTGAGCATAATAACACCTATGGAAATGCTTTGTTCACTTGGAAGTCTTTAAAGTCAAAGGTCAAAGTCTCATTCAAGAGTCAGGTCAAAATGTAGTCCCATTAGGTCATAGGGTCAAAATCATGAAAATTGGTCATTTCACCATCAAATTCATCTTTTGAAGGAGTAGTAATAGTCAAATGTATTCAAGAATTTCAGGTTATAAACTATCATTTCCAAGTAAGTGGCTTTTTTTTTACCATATTTGTCTCTCAGTTGTGCTTGGAAAGCTCATTTCCCTCTCCTAGGGTTTTGAAGGCATTTTTATTGGTTTCATGACTTCCATGGTTAAATAATCAACAAGACTTGATTATTAACTTTTATTATATAAAGTTTTTAATCCAAACATTCTATAAAATTTCATTATAGAACATGGTACAATATGCATGATGCATGATTTGATGCTTAAAGGTTTTGCATATTTAAGTTCATGAATAGGTAGCAATGAAAGTAAATTTTCATTTAATTGGTATATTTTGCATGATCATTCTTATAATGTTAGTAGATTATTATTAGGTTTTGTTTAAAGTTGTTTTGTCATTTATTTAAAATTAATAGTAAAATTGAAAATTACAAAACATAGCACATTTTGCATTTGAATGAATCTTGTAATGGTGTATATGTCTAAAACAATCATAACTTAAAATTGCATTATAAAATATGGTATACATTTTTCATTCATGAATATATCATCATATTGTATAGAAGGGATATTATGGATGTGGACCTTGATAGTTAACTTTTAATATATAAATTTGTTCATGAAAACATTTTATAAAATTGCATTATAAAACATGGTACAATTTGCATGATGCTTAAATGATTTACATATTTAGGTTCATGAATATGTAACAATGAAAGTAAATTTACATTTAGTTGGTACATTTTTCATGATAATTCTTATAATGTTAGTTGATGATTCTTAGGTTTTGTTTAAAGTTGATTTGTCAAGTTATTTAAAATGAATAGTAAAATTGCAAATTACAAAACATGGTACATTCTACATTTGAATGAATCTTATAATGGTGTAGATGTCTAAAAAAATCATAACTTAAAATTTCATTATAAAATATGGTATACATTTTGCATTCATGAATAGATCATCGTCTTGTATAGAAGGGATACTATGGATGTCAGTTAATAGTTAACTTTTAATATAAAGTTCATGAAAACATACTATAAAATTGGATGATAAAACATGGTACAATTTGCATGATGTATGGTTTAATGCTTAAATGTTTTACATATTTAAGTTCATGAATATGTAGCAATGAAAGTAAATTTGCATTTAGCTGGTACACTTTGCATGATCATTCTTATAATGTTAGCATAGGATTCTTAGGTTTTGTTTTAATTTGTTTTGTCAATTTACTTAATTAATAGTAAAATTACAAATTACAAAACATGGTACATTTTGAATTTGAATGAATCTTATAATGGTGTAGATGTCTAAAACAATCATAACTTAAAATTTCATATAAATATGGTATACATTTTGCATTCATGTATAGAAATGCTACTATGGATGTCGGTTGATAGTTAACTTTTAATATAAAGTTATTCATGCAAACATGTTATAAAATTTCATTATAAAACATGGTACTAAGATAGCAATAAAATTATTTGAAAAGATAAAATGATGGTCCATAAAAAAGAAAAATGCAATGCAAACATGATAGTTGTACAATCAACAACAAACAAGAAAAATTTGATATTTTACATCCTTACATTATAGTAATATTTGGGATCTTTGAATTTATTTTTAACATAACAATAAAGTCATGCCAAATTAATGAAAACAATTTTATAGTACTTAGTACTAGCTAGAATGGACAACTTAAGAGTGAAAACAACAAAAGGCTAACAATATAATTGAACTCTAAGTTCTCAAAGATGAATACAAGTATAATATATTGTTGGGCAGTTCAATTAAAAAAATTATAATGGAATGTCATCCTCAATGATTCGTTCATGGTCAAATTTTGACATTCTCCATTTTTTAACCTTTTTTTTAATTGAACTTCTCTCAACTTTATACACGTTGCACACACCAAGTGACTATATTGACAACTTATGGCATCAGGTTGATAGTCTTGAAAGTAAACATTAATATCACTTTGATGAGTTTCTTGGTAAAAGTAACCTTTTAGTATAATAGACCCTCTTTCATATATAAAATTGTTACCATCATAGTCTTCCAATAACTTCATCTTTCTTTCAGTGCACCACATCAAATAATACTTGACATTTCCTATGTTGTTAATGGGTGCAACTACAACAAAAACATCTCCTGCACAATAAAACAAGTGTAACTTCATATCATACATAATTAACAAGAAATTAGTTATCAACGTGGACTTGATTTTTTTTTAACATAAAAGAGTATACTTATATATTGATCCGAGCCCATTCTTGGCGTATATCCGAGTGATTTACAATTGGAGTAAATTACCAATGAAGGCTCCAAATGTTTTTCTTGCACTACTGGGCCTTTCCATTTTATAAACTTTACAAAGTAATTCCAAACTACTATCCTGCAACTATGTAGCTGACGAAATTGCTTCATTAGAGGCATACATTTATAGCATATCATAAAAACTACAAAAACCAAAAATTGAAGATCTATTGGTCAGAAAATTATTCTTCCATAATAGCAGGGATGTTGAGGTCGAATCCTAGACCTTTCAAATTCTCTTCCCTCCTCTTGTTATGCTGCAGAAATTTGAGTTCGTCTAGTTGGCGTCTGAGGGCATCAATTTCTTCCTCCATCTGATTTATTTTTTCGTTCTTGGTCATATTCTTCTCTTTCATGTTGGTTGTGTCTTGTTGGTGGTGGTGTATATTGTGTTGAATTATCTCCATCCCCCTTCTGATTTCCTCATCCTTGGTAGCGCATCGTTCACAGGCAGCCAGCCTTGACCTGTGTCCTTTACCACCTCTTCTCTGCCATCGGTTAGACCTTGGTCTACGATGGACCCGTGGGCCATGGCCCAGTAATCAAGCTACCCATATTTGAAGTAATGTGGCCTTCCATCCAGGGACCTACCCTAATTTTACCAAAAAATTTCATCGGGATCCTACAAAACTGACATCCTCCAATCACTGCCCAAATTCAAACTATGTACTGCAGCTTTAGCACAATGTCTCTGGTGCCAATTCTCACCATAGAGGCTAACCCTAGAGCACCCTCTAATCCCCTAAATTTCTATGGAATTCCCTGCTTCAACCCCTTACCAACATCTTGCACAATAAAATTCACTGCACAACCCGACTCCTACACATATCCCCCATACCTCTTGTTAGTGTTAGTATTTGCATACTTCCACCAGGGATCAAAACACATTTGCATGTGCATATTAGGTGTCCCATTCTGAATAAATTTTTCATCATTCCATTAGATCATGATATAAAATTGTTCCACTGGTGGTTGTCCTAGTCAAATAAGCTTCTTTCTCCCTCGGAAGATCATATTGGATGATCTTCTTGAGCATAATAACACCTATGGAAATTCTCTATTCACTTTGAAGTCTTTAAATTCAAAGGTCAAAGTCTCATTCAAGATTCGGGTCAAAAATCAGTCCCATTATGTCATAGGGTCAAAATCATGAAAATTGGTCATTTCACCATCAAATTCATATTTTGAAGGAGTAGTAATAGTCAAATGTATTCAAAAATTTCAGGTTATAAACTATCATTTCCAAGTAAGTGGCTTTGTGTTTACCATATTTGTCTCTCAGTTGTGCTTGGAAAGCTCATTTCCCTCTCCTAGGGTTTTGAAGGCATTTTTATTGTTTCATGACTTCCATGGTTAAATAATCAACAATACTTGTATCCTTATGCTCTTACACCTTCCCCTATCCTTAATATACCTTCCTAAACACTTACCATCATGTTATAGCATCATTTTTCACCCTCATGTGATTCATGATTGTCTCTATGTCCTTGGGCACCCATTCCCACAGACTTGAACAAATTCATTAAAAAACAGTGTTAAAAATCCCATACGCGGTTATGCCCAGACTTTTCCGCGTGTATATGCGAGTCCACATGTACTTTTCCGCGTATGCCATTAAAATCATTATAAAATATATATATAAATTCCCTATTTTCGGGTTGGGTTGATGGTTACTCCAGTAGTTCAACCACCCCAGCACGTGGCCAACTGTTTCCAACTGATTGAAACTACTTTGAGGGAGTATAAAAGCCCCTCATGTGTATGGCCTAAGGGAGAGAGAAATTTTATAGATATTATACTCTGTTGGAATCCCAATTCAAGTCTGAATTCCCGTGCCTCCTGCACTTTCCCAGATTTATACAGGAAACCCTTGTTTTTTGGAGATGTTCATCCATTTATATGCCATCTCGAGTGCACAAGTCTTGAAAGTATCTTAGCGAGGCAAGGGCGGGATGGATCCGGACAACGGTCTGTTCGAAGATCGTGGAAGGATTCAGGTGATCTCTCCACTCTTTATTTCTGTACATGCTATTCGCAATAATGAAGAACCATCTCGTTCCTGAACTTATGTGTTAGTATCTATTTGCATATGTGAAAAGATTGATTAGTAAGCATTTATCATTGTTTATGTAATATTTCACATGGATTACACTAACATTTAGGAGAAATATATGCTGTACAACTAGGTTTCTGTGCACGTTCTTTCTTGTTTTCCAGGTTGAAGAGGAAGAAGGGTTGCTGGGGGTTTGGACCCCATGGGATCTACACCGAACGCAGGACTATGGGTGAGTTCTACTATCGTTGTTATCTAGTTTTTAGCATTTAAGTATGGTTGTGTGTGAGTCCTTCTAAATAACATGCCCTGATCTGTGGAGGTTTTGACCCAACAAACCTCTAGGGTGTTTTTCCCCGAAACAGAACTGGCGACTCCATTGGGGATCGCATTTTTGTGATTCCCCTGTTGGGTGGTTTTAGCTGTTTGAAAGGTTTCCAACAGTTTTAACTATTCTTACCAGTCCAGTTAACTTTTTCTCAGTCAGACTGAAGACCTGGTTCTTTATCCAGGCTTGATATTTTTTATTTTTCATTATTTACCTTTCCATACGTGAGTTTGTCTGTACACAGACGTGTATACACGCAGTTTGCTTCAAAGGTAGCCGCGTATACGCGGGTTTCCTTTGACATAGTCGCGTATGCACGCTTGTTTCAAAACTGTTAAGTAGTGTATGCCTAGGCCAATTTTGAAATTTTTGATTTCTTGACTTTTTAGTCTTGTCTGCCTGTGGAGACCTGTTCCTGCAGTGTCTTTATACCCTCTGGATTGTGTTGAAAGTGGTCATTGGTCTTTTTCTCTCGTTTTTGGTTGAAGACTAGCTTATCTGGCAAATCTTGTTTTAAGTGCTTGCATTTCTGGTTCGAGTACCAAGATCTCTTTCTGGGGATTCTTGGCTATTCTGCTTTATCAAGACAGAGAGCTTTTGCTCATATACTCTTTCCTCATCTTATGTTTTGCTTTATGCTTGGATTTGTGCCTGCTTTTGGTTAGTTTTCTTGAGTTCATTTGACTAGGTCTTGGTGCAATTTTTTGAAGAGTCTTTCTTGGTTCTTTGAAATTTTTGTTTGCTGCAAGTTTATACTATTCTTCTGGGCTGAGTTTCTGAGTTTCTTATCTTCTTTTTCTCATGTAAATCTTGCTACTGTATAGCCCTATAAGATTTGGAGCATTTTTGAAGTTTTGCATGAAATTCAGAGTTGTGTGGCTTGGGATTTGATAGTTTTCTTGGTCTCTTCGAGCTCTTCTCTTTATAAAATTCAAAAGCTCAAAAAACATTTTGTTTTGTCATTTGCTTTTGTTTTGCATTTTTTTTTCGTTTTGTTACATCTTTTGAAGCTTTGTTGAGGTTTCTTGCCTTTGGTTTTCGACTTGATTTTGAAAAGGAATTGTCATCGGTTTCTTCCTCTTGTTTTCAAGCATATTTTGATGTCTTCATATTGAGAGTTTCTATTTTTGGGAACTATTTTTGTGGACAATCAAAAAGAGATAAAACTGAAGGATCTTTGGGAAATTTCTCTCTGCTTTAGTAGATTTTGCATCTTAGAATTTGCATGCTCTTAGTTATTTGCATTAGGTGCACTTAAGCATTTAGTCTTTTTCATAGTTTTTGTGAGTGTGAAGTTTGTTATCTGAAAAGAAAAAAAGAAAAAAATTTAGTCTCGTAGAACCTTTGTAGAAATTTCTTTTCATCGAAAGGCAATTACTGCATTTGCATGTAGTTTGGTTTTTATTAATTTCTTTTCTGCGTCACAAAACACCACGAGTTTCATTTCCGCATCCCTTTGACTTAATATAACATCCGATTAAAATAAGCGCTATAATTTAAAAGCAACTAGCAAGTTTTTTATTAAGTGTCATACACCAACTAGCTAGGTTGTAGGGCCTTGGATTAGGTGAGTGGAGAGTTAACTCTCCAAAGCCGCTCAAACAAAAACATAGAAGTTTATTAATTGAGTGAAATCCAACTCCGTTAGGTGGACTGGGAAAGCTCTCCTCTAGAGATTCAAGTGCGAGGGGAAGTGAAGGCTGAGAAGAGAGATACCCCCTCTCTGATTTGCTGAATCTGACCTCAAGACCATTCCGCCCGGCTTCTGACACGGACTGGTGCCCATAGTTTCCCTTCCTAGGTTCCACATAGGTGACTGCGGGGGGGAATACCCGTGGTACCTGAGGCAGATGTCGTATCACTTCCAGCAATACTTCTGGGGGGTGCCCTTGCGAAGCTTGGGTACTTGTGTCAGCAAAGGCTGTTGTTAGGAGGTCGGTGTAACTGTTTCTGTTACCTTTGCTAGTAGGCCTGGGCCGTAATTATCCCAGACTACTTTCGAGAGGTCCTATTCTTCGCTTTCTTGTATTTTGGTGTCTGGTCCTAATCACCCGGAGCGGAAATACTTGAAGGTTGTTTGCTTGATTGTATCTCAGGGATTTGTTGTAGTGAGTGCTCTTTTCTCCTAGCTTGCCTAGCTTTATATTTTTTGAGTCTAATTAAAATTCGTTAAAGTAGCTGATCAAGCGCCTCGTCGATCGAGGAGAATCTGGGGGTTATCTCCCGAGATTCCAGAGCCTTTTTCAAGAAGGCGTAGGAGTAATTCAGCAGGTGAGTATCACCCTGTGGCATCTGACGCAGTGGAGAGAGATCCTCCACAAGGGATTGAAGGTTTCGTAGCTGGTTCTGGTGTTGGTTCCGAGAGGAGCGCTCCGCTCACCTCGAGAGTCTTATTTCCGCAGGAAGAAGAAGTACAAGTAGAGGAAGTATCTCAACCCTCTGAGTCACTTCCATCTCCTCTTCCTCCTGATTATCCGTTCATTTTTTAATACATCGGACCTGAGTCAGAGAGACCTGAAGATCCTCCATATTATTCATACCTTTCGATGGCCACGACTGGGAACGCGGCTTCAGCTGTGCGTGTTGCAGGCATTCAGACTCCTGCTTCTGTTGAAGGAGGGGGCACTATTTCTATATCTTCGATTGCTTCTAATACTGCTATGTTTGGCTCTAGTTTCACCCAAGCACATGCTTCTCAATCTGGTCCCTTTTGTTTTGGAATGCCCACTAGTGGGATTCCTTCTTTTTCCTTTTCCGTTGCTGCAGCTGGATCTACACCCATGTCTTCCATGGCTAGTGGATCAGCTTCTTTTCAGGGGTTCCCCTTCGAAACTGGGCATATTCCTAGTTCGAACCCTTCTTTAGGGTCCTTTCCGTTTACTTCTCAGACTCAGAGTTTCAACCCTTGGTCTGGAGGTCAGAATTCGACTACTTTTACAGGTTGGAACCCTATATTTACTACAGTGGGGTCAGGGAATCAGTTTTACACTGGTCACCAAGGGAATGCTTCTTTCCCTCCGTCGAGTGCTTATCAGACTTTTTCCCCTCTTTCTAATTCCTGGAACCCTTATTAGGGTCTTTCCTCTTCATTCAATACTTTAGGAGGGGGAACTGGTCCAGTCTTTGGTAACTCTGCGTTGGGAGGAGGTTCTTCTCCTTTTTCTACGAGTTCTTTCTGGCAACCTGGTGCCTCATCAAATCCAGGGTATTCTTTTTAGAATGTAGGGAATTCATCCCATCAAGGATGGAATCCTCAGGCTCCGCCTCATTTACCTTTTCTGGCAACGTTAAACTTGCCAAATCTGTCGAAATTGACGAATGATTCGATCCGGTACAGTCCGGGGTGGCCTCCGGTCCCGACCAAACTACCTTCAGACATTCCAAAGTTTGAAGGCAAGAATGGAGAGGATCCGGCTGATCACATCACCACTTTCCATTTATGGTGTTCTTTTAACTCCCTGATCGATGACTCGATTAGGTTGAGATTGTTTCAACACACCTTAACTGGAAACGTTGCCAAGTGGTATATTGAGTTAACTGGGGGAATTTTTGCTACATTTGGAGATATGGCTGTTACATTTCTATATCATTTCTAGTTACATGTCCGTTATGATGCCGGGACTGAACTCCTAGCTAATTTTAAGCAGGACGACACAACCCATATTTCTGACCATATTCAGGAATGGCGGAGAAGGAAGAGGCTTATTAAAGCTCATATTCCAGGAGAATTCCTTTTGGAATGGTTTCTGAAATCTCTGCAGTCAGACATTTCTAAAGATGTATCCCTGTCTGGGGTATTTTCTGAGGAACAGGCTATTTTTAGGGCCCAGCAGCTCGAATTGATATATTCTCAGTCTGGGGTCCTTCATAAATATTTGCCCAATGCTCCTCACTCCAAATTAGATTTATCCAATACTAAGCCTGGTCCTCATGGTGATGGACTTATTGGGTCGATCAATAGTGGTGCAGCTAACCTACTTACTCAATTGCAGCAGTTGTCGATACAATCTGCTCCTTCTGGTCAGGCTGTGCCTGTTGAGTCATCGCCTTCCCAATCTTTGTCGGTAAATGCTGTCCAAAATTCTGATCCCGAAGGAAATCAACAATCCGAAGGGAAGAAGAAGGGACATAATAATAAGAAAAAGGGAAATAATGGGAAGGGTAATGCAAATAAAACCAACGAGCATGTTGGTGAGGGTCCAAAGGATAAAAATAAAGTGAAGTTTCCATGCAAGTTATGTGCTGGAGACCATCTTACTCACCTTTTCCCTAAAATTCAGGATGCGCGGCGCTTGTTAGCCCAACAAGGTTCTTCTAGTTCCCAGGCTGTGTTGACAAACCCTTTTCCCCAAGGGCAACAGCTAGTTGTTGGAGCGAATCAAAATACTGGGGCTTCCTCAGGGGGCACCCAGGAAGGGGAAATTCCATCGAACATATACATGATGAGTGCTCACGTGGATGTCGCTACGAGATCCTGTGACTATGGCGAAGAAGAGTCTTCGAAAGCTAAGGGTGCTCCTGACGCTACTAAGCCGCTTCATATTACGAGGCCTACTGTTGAGCCTATACCTCGGATGCCCAAAGCATCTACTAAGCGCACAACGATTAATCCAAATGCTAGGGCTGCCCAGAACTACTCTATTGTAGAAGATCTGGTGCTGAGTCCTTGTGCCATGTCAGCTCTTGAGGTGCTCCAGTCTTGTCCTTCTCAACGCAGCGCTCTGCTCACTGCCATTGGGGCTATTGATCCAAAAAATTCTCTTATGATTACATTTGATATGTCTAATTTTAAAAAGAGACTCCCTCATCATATGGATTTTCATATTAAATTGTCGTATCGAAAATGCAATATTTTCCGGACGGTCGTTGATGAGGGTGCTTCCACTTGTGTCATGTCTCTCACATGTTGGAAGGGAATTGGATCTCCCGCAGCTATTCCATCTGCTACTCTTCTGACTGCGTTTGATGGTCATTCTCACAGACCGCATGGTATTGTCCCAGCTTTTCCCATCTATGTTGGGGGCAAAACTGTAAATATAGAGGTTGAGATAGTTGATGCAAGCTTGGACTACAACCTTCTGTTGGGGAGAAACTGGATTTATGAGATGGATGCCATTGCATCTTCATTGTTTCGTATTATTTGTTTCCCTTACGAAGGGAGGATTGTTATAGTGGACCAACTGGACTGTCCTCCTGTAGAACCGAATGCATCTACCGACTCAACTATTCCAAAGTTGGATAATACCAAGGCGCCTGTGGAGAATTTAGGGGTTGGAATGTATTCTTCCTTGATGGGTACTTTTGATATTCCACCTCCTACGGTTCATATAAATGAAATTTCATCCTCCAAGGCTCCTCTTCGAAGAGAGTTCTTCAGAACTCATTATTTTTCGGACCCTTGGACCATACCTTCCCCTACCGCCACATTAGCGGAAGGTCAAGTGGGTGGAATGGCATTTCCAATGTCTACAACTGAGATTGCTTATCAGTATATTGTTGACTCTGCAGAATCCATCCCAGCTCCTCTTCCACCGGAAGAGTTGGATGGCGATGTGGCTCCGGCTTGGACACTTAGTTCTTCTTCTGCCCAGGATTGCCTTGATACCACTCTTCCATCTGAAGAGGCCATCCTGGAAGCTATGACTGGTATAGAGAGACCATGGGATTATTTGCATCATCGGTCTTACTTTTTACCTGATTTGAGCGAAGTTGAAACAAGTTTTCCAAGTCCTCAGTCTCCTGGTCCTGTTCACCCAGTCCTGAACCCTTTAGCACCAACACAGGTATATGCTGAAGGGAACATGGCTGTGATTTCTCCAACTATCCCGGTGAACATTTCCAGGGATCCCAATGTTATTGAGAATGTCTTCATCGGAGCTGAATGTTCCCTTGAAGAGATTCAAATTTACACCGATCTCTTTAAAGAGTGTAGGGATGTATTCGCTTGGTCTTATGAGGAAATGCCTGGTATAGATCCATCTATTGTCCAGCATGAGATCAAGACTTACGAAAACGCTAAGCCTGTGAGGAAAAAACTTTGTCCGGTCAATCCTAGGAAGGCAGCAGCTATCAAAGCCGAGGTGGAGAAGCTGCTCAAGGCAGGATTAATTTTCCCTGTTCCTTTGATTGAATGGGTTTCAAACCCTGTTCCTGTAGATAAAAAACAAGGAATAATTCGAGTTTGCATTGATTTCAGAGACCTTAATAAAGCATGTCCTAAAGATAATTACCCCACACCATTTATAGATCAGATCATCGATGAGTGTGCCGGTAATGAGATTTTCTCCTTCATGGACGGTTTCTCCGGATATAATCAGATTACTATCTGTCTTGAAGATTAGCATAATACTGCCTTTATTTTTCCCTGGGGTACTTTTGCTTACAAGAAGATGCCTTTTGGTCTTAAAAATGCTGGGGCTACATTTCAGCAGGCCATGTCATACGCCTTCCACGACATCAAAGAGATTATCGAGGCATATTTGGATGATTTAGCTGCTCATTCTCGAAATAGAATGGATCATCCTGCTCACCTCTGGAAAATATTTGAACGATGTCGTTTCTACAAGATTAGATTGAATCTGAACAAGTGCGTTTTCGCGGTTACATCCGGTCGGTTATTGGGATTTATTGTGTCTAGGGAAGGGATTAGGGTAGATCCCTTCAAGGTTGAGGCAATACTTCTGTTGCCTCCCCCGTCCTCTATTCGTCAACTTCAAAGTCTACAAGGAAAGGCTAATTTTCTTCAGAGATTTATCGTAAATTATGCTGAAGTTACCAAGGGATTTATGAGATTGTTTACGAAGGTAGTTCCATTTTTTTGGGATGACTTCGCTCAACGCTCATTCAATTCTTTGAAAAAAGCATTGACCTCTGCTCCTTTATTGAGTCCACCTGATTATAGCAAGGATTTCCTTTTGTATCTGGCAGCAGCAGAATATACCATTGGTATGGTTCTGGTTCAGGAGGATGATGCTCTTGCAGAGCATGTTATATACTATCTTAGTCGAGGATTGGTAGGTCCTGAGCTCTGGTATACTCCGATAGAAAAGTTAGCTTTAGCAGCTGTTCATGCTGTGCAGCGACTCTGGCATTACATTCTTCTACGAAAAACTTATGTTTTGGCAGCAGCCAATCCATTTCAGTTTTTCCTCAGTAAGCGAGTGATTGGGGGCAAATACAATAGATGGATTGTGATTTTGCAGGAATTTGATCTTGAGTTTATGTCTGCCAAGTCCAAGAAATCATTGGTTTTCGCAGAATTGATCTCCGAGTTGCCCTGTGGGGAAGAGATAGTCTATTATGAATCCTTCCCAGATGAACTTTTGTTTCTTATCTCTCCATAGGATCCTTGGTATGGAGATATCATTGTGTATCTTCAGACTGCGAAGTTTCCCTCTACTTTTTCGAAAGATGAGCGTCATAAGTTGCGTCACTTGGCTAAGAATTATTTGATTATTGGTGATGCTTTATACCGTCGCGGGGTTGATTCAATCCTGAGACGTTGCTTAACTCTCGAAGAAGCTGAGGCTGTGCTGAGTGATTCCCACAGTGGAGCTTGTGGTGGTCATTTATCTGGGCTTGCTATAGCCCAAAAGATCTTGCGTGCTGGGTACTTTTGGCTTTCGATTTTCAAAGATTGTATGGAGTCGGTCAAAAAGTGTCATCCGTGTCAAGTTTATACTCGAAAAATGCGCGCTCATCCAGCTCCGCTTTTTCCAGTCATTACTGTCGGTCCCTTTACAAAGTGGGGTATTGATTATACTACTTGTAACCCGCCTTAGGCTAAAGGTCACAAGTACATTATTGTAGCAGTAGACTACTTTACTAAGTGGGTCGAGGCTATGCCTAATTTTGGGAATGATGGTGAGACTGCAGCTCTTTTTATTTTCAACCAGGTTATTGCTCATTTTGGTATTCCTAGAGAGATTGTCACTGATCATGGCAGTCATGTTCAGAATAGCATGATGGCTGAGTTGGCTCTAAAATTAGGTTTCCGGCAAGAGCATTCATCTCCGTATTATCCTCAAGCCAATGGGCAAGTGGAATCCGCGAATAAATCCTTGAAGACAATTCTTCAAAGGACAATTGATAAATCTCAATCCAACTGGCATATTATGCTATATCCTGCACTTTGGGCATACAGGACATCAGTGAAAACTGCAACTGGCTTTACTCCGTTTCAGCTAGCCCACGGGTTGGAATCTGTATTTCCCATTGAATGTGAGATTCCTTCTCTTAAGTTAGCTGTTGAACTTCTTCCTGACACTTCTAGTCTTGAAGAATGACTCCTTCATCTGGAACATCTTGATGAGCAGCGTCGAGATGCCGCCACGATGAATGAATCACATAAAAACCGAGTTAAAGTTCAGTATGATAAGGCGGTCAAACCTAGGGTTTTTTCGGAAGGTGACCTTGTTTTGGTCTATGCCCAAGAAAAAGATGCCCTGGGGGCAGGAAAGTTAAATTCTATGTGGTATGGCCCCTTCATCGTTAAAAAATTCCTTAAGAAAGGAGCATATACCTTGGTTGATTTTGAAGGGAACGAGTTGTCGGAGCCCAGAAATGGGCTCTATTTGAAAAAGTATTATTCCTAGGCTTCGGACTGACATTTTTCTTTTGTATATAGTAGTTTTAATTTGTACATATCTGGTTTTTCAATTTTTTGATGGGATGGTGATGTTTTTTGATCTTCTTTGGCAGGTTGTATCGGATGTCATGAGTCATTTTGGTTTTTCCGATGGTGCTAGTAGACACACCCAGAACTTGGCTTCCATGGCTTGGGTGCTTCATCATCCATCCGGTCAGCTGTTAGTATCAAGAGGAGTCTGCATTGGTCCTGCTTCCAATAATATAGAAAAATACACTGCAGTTGTTTATCTACTCTCGGAGGCAATATCTTTGGGTGTTGATTCGTTGGTAGTTTTCTTGGACTCCCAGCTGGTGGTGTCGCAGTTGAACAATACTTATCGAGTTCGAGATCATTTTTTACTCCAATTTTTCTTGAGGGTACGTTTGTTACAAAGATCATTTCAATTTTTAACTTTCATTCATATTCCTCGAGCTGACAATTGGATGGCAGACTCATTAGCTAATCAAGCAATTGATTTGCATATTAATCATTCCATACAATAAACTTTAATCATAAAAAAGCATCATACAATTTTATACATTTGTCACATCACATCAAATAATCGTTGTATATATATCATCAGAGTGTTCAAAAAACTATACAAAATTTGGATCCATAAGTCATACAAAATTTGGGCTTATGCCCGATCATGTTCAGTCTCAAAAAATATACAGTCATCTAATATATCATATCTATCTACTCCTGTGGTCCCTGCCCAGATGTTGTGTTCCTATAGAACATGATCGCGGTGGCAACTCGGCGGAATAACCGTACCCAGTCACGGGGTACTCCTACCACCCATCTCTGGATGGCTTCAGGCAGATCTTCCACTGCAGCCATAGGTACTTGGCGGGTTAACCCCTCCAAGTTCCTCTGTACAGCCTGGAGGGTCCTGTCTGGATCTATTGTATCCGCCTCGCTTCTGCGACGCTTATGTCGTGGGTAACCCTCAGGTTGAACTGGTCCAATATCTGTATCATGATCATTTTAAATTGTAAGTCATTATGAATCCAATCAAAAACATGTTTGTTTTATATTTTTTCACATATATTGAAAAAATCCAAAAAAAATTATATAAGTCAAAAAATTGCAAACTTACCGACTGTACCCCATGCCACGCCTGGTGGAAGGACAAGGTCTGGATCGCCTCGGAAATCCATCCCGGCATAGGGATAGTCTTCCACAATGATGATTTGTTCTCCCCACCAAAGGAAGAACTCATCATCCCAAGTGGTTCGGGGAACTTCACTTCCCCCCAATCTCTTCATCATGTCAGCCCATCAGGCAATTATTGGATCTCTAGGGCTGCTGATAGAAGAGATCACTTTAGGTCTCAGCCCAGGAATCTTCTCGAAGAAGAATGTCATCAAGATTGTACCATATCCAAAATGTTTTGTCTTCACTTTTCGGATAGAAGTCAATTTTTGCTTCATATTCATCAATAGAGTTGTGCACCAATCATATATATGAGTTAAGCATTCCACTGCTATACTCATTTGAGTCCTGGATGCCTGGTGTAGGGAAGCAAATCTCGCTACCCTGCCAATGGTAAAAAGGAGGATTTTCATGTGCAAGTCTCTTAAATCTTTGATAGCAATTTGAGTTCCAACTTTCTTGGAACCCTCTACGGAGTAGATGTGGACGTAATCTTCCATGGTTAGCCCTCCCAAAGGCTTACCATGCAAGTCTACTGGCTCCCCCCTCCGAGAGAGTCCAGTAATAAAATAGATATCTTCCACTTCAATGCGTATGGGCATTTGATCTATTATGAAGCAGTCTTCTTCCAGTTCCCAATAGTTCACAAGCATTTCGAGCAACCGGACATTACTCTTCATATTTGGCATTTTGAAAAACTTGAGCAATCCACAATTTCGGAGAATATTTAGTGATGCTTGATCCTACATGACTTCATTGTCTATGGCACTGTGTTCACGCTCTCTCTAAGATATAGTCATCCTGCAAAAATTCAATAATTCATTCATTAGCTACGCATTTTTTCATTTTGGGTTGCGCATACGCATCTTTCTTTGTGCACAGTCACGTGTATACGCGACTTGGTCATTATCAACCCGCGTATGCGCAAACCCGTGATTTTAAACAAATGATTCTACAGTGAAAATTCCTAATTTTTAACTTATGAATGGACAAAATGAATAACAGGGATGAATTAAGAGCTTACCTAACAAATTCGGTGAAGTTTGATGGTCGATTGCTCCTCTTTTGACGAAAGAGGCTTTTTCTCCAGAGCACTTTTTCCCAAATCAGCAATGTAACAATGAACCAAATATGAGGTAACTTGTGTATTTATGCCCAAAATTGAAAATTTTTTGCACAAATTTGTTATGCTTATTTTTTCAATCTATCTTAAGCTACATAACCCGGATGCTTGGAAGTGCCCAGATTGGTATATTTCCAGGTACATTTTGACGAATTCGAGATTTTTTCCGGTTTTTTATCCATGACTGCTGACCCGTCATGGCAGGTATATGATCTTCACTAGCATATAGGTTAGGGAATCCACTTTCCGTTGCATTTTTCATACTATCCTCCATTCTGATCTCTTGCCATAGGGTTGATCCCATCAGGTCATGAGTATTTCACCCATTTCACTCGCCGATTATGTAATCATGACTTGGTGGTAGAGCCTTCCTTTACATGGGCTTCCTAGTTAGTTCCTCGCTATCATCTATTACCCATGCTTCGTTTTATGTAGACTCGAGAGTCCTCTTTAGTCTCTCCATGACTTATGTGTTGAAGCTTCATTCTTCTTCTTCTCCACTATCATTTTTCTGGCTATTATCCTAGAGGCTCCCTGGGAGTGTTGAGTTGTATTACTGCATTGCATATTGGCTACTTGTTTATCCTGGCCTTTAGCCGGCTTCATTTTGGACTCGATGTTTAAGCCAACTTTTGACCTTGACTATCTGTACAAGTTAACCATTGCATGCACTTAGATATCGCGACTTGACACCCTTTTACCCATGGATGGAACATTCCTTTGAGTATCGCTTACCAGTTTCTACCACCTTGCATTGCGCATAGGATCGTTCCAATCCCAGGAACTAGTGCATCTGTTTCTTGATACTCGTTCTGTCCATTTTACCATAGCATTATTTTATTCTTTTTCAGGCTTATTATATGAAAAAGACAAAAAAATCAAATATAACAGAAAGAGCGGGAACAGGATATAACTTCGTAATTTGATGGCAGTACAGTATTAGTTTGTCGCCGTTGAACAAAAGCACATACACTTATATATTTCCAACATTTGGGATGGTTTTAGTTTTTGACCTAGGTTTAGCCTTTGCCTTGTTTCACTGGTCAATCCTCCCCCGGTTGGTTATCTCTTCCAATCATATGGAGAGTTTGTTTTGCCTCCTGCATAACAGACTTATACAGTGTCACTTTTTACTGCCATGGTCATCACGAGTCGTGCTTTTGTTCAAGGGAAGTCTAACCTGAGTCGGCCATTCTACGGTGTCTCTTGACTCATTATTCAGTCGGCCTTCCCGGTCTTGTCAGTATCATGTTCTATCACATCAGATGTTTTGGTCTTCTGCTCGTGCTGGTTTGAGAAGGTCCCCATTGACTTCTTGCCGGCGGTTTTGTCTCTTATCGACTACGACACATTGCTCTGAGAGCAAACCTAGAGCCGCACCTTGGGCCTATTTCCATCATTGATAGGTGACCTCGTGCTCAGCATTTGATCATCATCATGGGTCTTTGACTGAGTGGTTTCCCCTGTGTTCGACGTCAGCACACATTATCACACTTGGGATTCGTGCAGTACCTTGATTTCCATTTGACCCTATCAGTGGATATCTCGCCTCTGTGTCAGCTTTCATTATTGGTTGGTTCAGAGGGTTTCTTCCATGCGCTAGCTTCATCTTGTGCATGTCGGAAACGTACTTCGGTTTTGGTTCCATCACTCTACTTCGTCCGATTCCTTCCAAATCTTGGCCTGCGGGTTACACTCGTGCTGGACTGATGTGGGATGCCTTAATGCCTTCCTTCCAGCAGATCTTTTCCCATCGACTCCGACTCATTGCTCTGGGAATAAGGTCTAGAGTCTTTTTGTCGGTACCTTAGGGTTTGCAGTCATCAGTGGCAGACTCTTCGCTATCGACAGTGGGGATTCATCATTGCCTCCTGATTGGTAGATTCTTTCAAGTGTTCGACTTCAACTCATTCATTCGCACTTGTCAGATTGTACTGGGGCACCTTGACACTCATTATCATTATCGGTGGGTTGTCTCGCGTTGGTTAACGGTATACATCATTGACCGATAATCCAACGATTTCTCACATGGTCGACTTCAGCTCATTTATTCCCATTGTGTAGAATTGTGCCATAGTGATCGGTGAAGACCTCGGGTTGCATCAACATTTTTCGGTTCACTTTTGACAGTCCATTCAGTTTCTGCCAGTGATGCCGTTCACCCTTATATGTTGCAGTGTCAGTACAGTAGCATCTTATATGTTGGCTCCCGATTTGTGTGATTGTACCATGTGTTCCACCCCTTATGATTTGGTACTTGGAGATTCAGTTACTTATATGATCAGACATCCAGTTTCCGCATCATTGATCAGCTTTCTATATGTGATACTTGGACATTGATTCAGACTTGTACTTCCGAGCCATGCTCAGATGATTCATTGTGTACTTTCAGTTCATCTATACTTGTATACATTTTGGATCTATTATGTACTTTCGATATGATGTATTTTTGACTGAGCATGGATATGCCCACCTCAGCATGAGTTGACTCTCTGTTTTTCTTTCATTGGTTTTGGCAGGCTGAAATCTGGTGAAGTCCTCCCTTGTCCTTGTGAAGTTCTTTCTATGTGCGTAATACATTTCGGCCATCATGTACCCCTTCTGACCTCATATATTAGGGGGCATCTGTTATAGCATCATTTTTCACCCTCATGTGATTCATGATTGTCTCTATGGCCTTGGGCACCCATTCCCACAAACTTGAACAAATTCATTAAAAAACAATGTTAAAAATCCCATACGCGGTTATGCCCAGACTTTTCCGCGTGTATACGTGAGTCCAGATGTACTTTTCCGCGTATGCCATTAAAATCATTATAAAATATATAAAAATTCCCTATTTTCGGGTTGGGTTGATGGTTACTCCAGTAGTTAAACCACCCCAGCACGTGGCCAACTGTTTCCAACTGATTGAAACTACTTTGAGGGAGTATAAAATCCCCTCATGTGTATGGCCTAAGGGAGAGAGAAATTTTATAGATATTATACTCTGTTGGAATCCCAATTCAAGTCTGAATTCCCGTGCCTCCTGCACTTTCCCAGATTTATACAGGAAACCCTTGTTTCCCAGAGATGTTCATCCATTTATATGCCATCTCGAGTGCACAAGTCTTGAAAGTATCTTAGCGAGGCAAGGGCGGGACGAATCTGGACGATGGTCTATTCGAAGATCGTGGAAGGATTAAAGTGATCTCTCCACTCTTTATTTCTGTACATGCTATTCGCAATAATGAAGAACCATCTTGTTCTTGAACTTATGTGTTAGTATCTATTTGCATATGTGAAAAGATTGATTATTAAGCATTTATCATTGTTTATGTAATATTTCACATGGATTACACTAACATTTAGGAGAAATATATGTTGTACAACTAGGTTTCCGTGCATTTTCTTTCTTGTTTTCCAGGTTGAAGAGGGAGAAGGGTTGCTGGGGGTTTGGACCCCGTGGGATCTACACCGAACGTAGGACTACGGGTGAGTTCTACTATCGTTGTTATCTATTTTTTAGCATTTAAGTATGGTTGTGTGTGAGTCCTTCTGAATAGCATGCCCTGATCTGTGGAGGTTTTGACCCAACAAACCTCTAGGGTGTTTTTCCCCGAAACACCTATCCCTCAAAATCATCATTTTTCCACAAACCCTAGCCTATTGCTACAATTTGACACTTTTCGAGACTAGGCATGTGTTTTTCCCTTTTGGACCCCTTCCCCTCACTCAATCCTTGAAATTCCACTTCCCCCTACTCCCTAACATCTATTCCAAGAATCCATATTAATTTATGCTCTGTTTTGGGAAATTTAGTATAATGTGTTCATTCTCCTCAGTTTAGGGAAAATACATTCCAGATGCTTTCCCTAGCTCCTCACTAGTCTATTCATCCCACTTAATTAACTTTTAATGTTAAACCTTTTACCTACCTTGCCCCATCAAACAGGCTTCAATTTCATCCTCTTTGCCTTGAACTATTCCCCTTGACCGAATCCCTGTTCAGTGAGCCCAACCCTAAAATCAAAATCAAAACCCTGAGCTACTATACCTAACCTAAAATCTTCTTCCTTCAGTCATTTTGACTGAAATCCATACAGAAAGAGCCTTCTCTTGGCCTAGTAGGTCTAGCTACTTGGCTAAGCATGGTTTGAGGTTACCTCGAGATTTCCTCTCTCAGCCTTGAGGTTCAATCTGAGTGATAACATTTTGGCGACCATACCGGGGCAGAAAAAGTAAGACCAGATCTTCCCTAAGAAAGAACGACAAATATTTAGATCTTATTGTTGATGGTGAACAACAGTTGGACACATATGAAGGCTGAACCATTTACCTGGCGACTCTATTCACTGAAAGATCCATAAAATCAACAGTTTATGGTGACTCCACTGCATGAAGATCATTATCTTCAATATTTTTAAATATGGAAACCATTGCTAGAAGGTATGCTCCCATGAGCCGAGATCAAATTCCGGGTTTCCCAAATAAAATGCCTAAGGTAGATTGGCAAAGGAATTTTCCTATGTTCAAAAATGTGAAAGTTAAATATGTTTCTCTTCATCTGGTGAGATTTCACATGCATGTGCATAGATTAAAGATTGATTTTCCTAAATAATTCTTGATGAAGATGTTCATGGCCACTCTGGAAGATGAAGCTCGATCTTGGTATGAAAGTTTTTTGCCTACTTGTATTTACTATTTAAAGTATTTTCATACCATATTCTTTGAAAGGTATAAAGAATCTTGTCCATCCTTAATATTAGTTCAGAACTATTGTAAACATGTTGATAGTTTTATTGAAAATCTTGAGAATTTTTATGGAGATGATGAATTCATGGACGATGAGATCATGGAAGCCCTATATGAAAATCCATTTCAGCAACATAAAGAAATATTAGAGGATACTTATCAAGATGCTCAGGAAATTTTGCAGCAGGTTGAAGATCTTTGTACAGTTGAAAATGATGGAAGACAAGGTATTATTTCAGATCTAATTGCAACAAAATATGGTATGTAGGAAAATGAGGTTCCAATCTCAGATTGTGGTAAAGTCAAGCTGGATGATCCAAATCTAGATTCAAATTGTGATGATGAAGAGTATGTTGTTACGTATCCCATGGAGGAGAGCTCTATTGTTGAGGTCACCTCGAATGAAGAAAACAAATTTTTAGACCTAAATGTTCTCATCCCATCAGAACAAAGTCTTCAAAAGGAGGTAATTCATTCCCTTTACGAAAAACAAGATGAGATATTTGTTCAAGTAAGTGAAAAATGTTCTTTGGATGAATTTGTGGTAGATGATAGAAATGCTAGTTTTGGGTTTCAAGAACAATCTGAAGTTTTCCCTCTTATGACTGATGAGTGTGATAACAAACATGACAATCTGGTTGCCAGGTCATATGAAGATGATCAACAATATATTTAAATTGCAGAGGACTAGAGCATTTAGGATTGTCATTCAGATTTTTCTTCCCATGTCTCATGCTTTGAATTGTTTTTCAAGAAGAAATATACTCACCTACTTGTTCAGAATTTTTTGAAGACCATGAACACACCCCTGTTGAGGTACATTATGAAAAGAGATCAAATTCAAGAGAAAAAGCTACCTTGTTTATTCCAAATCAGCGAGAGGTAAATTTTCTTGATTTCAAGATCCCTTCAATAGTATTTTACAAGCACTGGAGAAAATGAATGTTGTCTCGTTTGTCAGCATAATTCTTGGTTTCAGTTTTTATTGTGAGTTGCCTACATGTACATCATTCTGCCTGCTCGAGGAAAGTGAGAGCAGAATTCAAGCAAATAACCATTTTCTAGATTGGTTACACTGGAAGGATCACTTCACATGATTGTATATATGTCTTCAGCAGGATGGTGGTTTTCATCAGTATTTGAAGCCCTCGAGTATTGGTGATGTACTTCAATCAATAAGTAGGGTAAGTTCAATTTTTAAGTTTTGTTTCAGTTAGTCTTGAGTCGGTTTTGAGTCAGTCTATTGAATCAAGTTTCTTTCAGTATTTAGTTTGGTTTTTAGCTATTGACTCCATGCCCAACAGATAGGCACTTGGTCTACAGTGTTATTGGCACCTCCAAGGAGCTACCATCCCCAGCTGGAGCCAATGTTAGTGTCAGTATTTGCATACTTCCACTAGGGATCAAAAAAAATTTGCATGTGCACCTTAGGTTTCCCATTCTGAATAAAATTTTCATCATTCCATTAGATCATGATATAAAATTGTTCCACTGGTGGTTGTCCTAGTCAAATAAGCTTCCTTCTCCCTCAGAAGATCATATTGGCTGACTCATTCTCTTATCTCCTTGAGCATAATAACACCTATGTAAATGCTCTGCTCACTTGGAAGTCTTTAAATTCAAAGGTCAAAGTCTCATTCAAAATTCAGGTCAAAAAGAAGTGCCATTAGGTCATAGGGTCAAAATCATGAAAATTGGTCATTTCACCATCAAATTCATCTTTTGGAGGAGTATTAATAGTTAAATGTATTCAAAAATTTCAGGTTCTAAACAATAATTTCCAAGTAAGTGGCTTTGTATTTACCATATTTGTCTCTCAGTTGTGCTTGGAAAGCTCATTTCCCTGTCCTAGAGTTTTGAGGACATTTTTATTGGTTTCATGACTTCCATGGTTAAATAATCAACAAGACTTGTATCCTGATGCTCTTACACCTTCCCCTATCCTTAATATACATTCCTAAACACTTCCCATCACTCCTATCCCTCAAAATCATCATTTTTCCACAAACCACAACCTATTTCTACAATTTGACACTTTTTGAGACTAGGCATGTGTTTTTCCCTTTTGGACCCCTTCCCCTCACTCAATCCTTGAAATTCCACTTTCCCCTACTCTCTAACAACTATCCCTATTCCCCAAAATTTCCCCAAGAATTTGGACAGCCCCTAGCCTCTTAATTCCCTGCCCTCTACAAGGCAGTCCTAAAATCCCCTGTTTTGCTTGAACCAAACCCTAATTTCCTTTCCTACTGAACTAGGGTTTACTATGGAGTTAGAGACATATGAGTAGAGGAGGCATAAGGGAGGTCATTTTAGCAATTATGAAGCCATCCCAACTCATAAAAATCATGCCTCCATCATTTTCCAAGAAATCACTCTAAGGGACAAATCATTTGCCACACACAGGCCCAGTTTCGCTTCAAACTATGTTTCTGACCAAATAGAGATGAATTTCAAAAACTTGAGAGAGGTTTTTGTCCATAATAGGCCAAGGGAGAAAAACCTCCTTTAGGTTTTACACAGGTTCCATGGTTTTATAGCAATGTGAAAAATACAGGTGCCACAGGAGAATTGCTACACTTCTGGAGTGACCTTGGGAAAATCAAGTTTTCGCATAGTTGGAGTGTCCAAATGACTTTCTTGATGAGTAAAATGATAACTAGACAGAGAGATATTTCCAATCAGCTATCACGAGATAAATTTGGAGTTGCGAAAGGCCTTCAAAAGTTGCTTGCACGAGCACTCTGCATTTTTTCACCCTCATTCAACACTTTTTGACCAATCTTGGGAAAATCAACTTTTGACAAGGTAAATGAATTCCAAACATAAAACAAAAGGTATATTTGTAAATTAGATAGAATAATATTTCCAACGTGCTATCCTAGGCCCAATTTGGACACCGGAAAGGCCTCCAAACGTTGTTTTCAAAAAGGTGTTGCAGTGGTGTTGCACATTCAGGAATGGTGATGCGCGTTTAGAAGACGCTGCCTCCTTTTTCACCTTGGCACTACGTGTTTACCAGTATTTGGAGAAGAGGTTTTTGATAGGGTAGATGGACACCATTTTGGAAACTAGACTCATATTTGGAAACTAGACTCAGAGAGCTTTCCAATGAGCTATCATGGAGCTTATTTGGACATCGGGAAGGCCTCCAACAGTTGCCTACGAGACAGGCTATTTTTTCTATCATGGCGATGTGCGTTTAGCAGGAAAATGCAGTTTTCATCATCTTCAACAAAATTTTGAATTTTTGACATTTTACTTGGGAAAATGAGAGAATTACTTATGTAAATG
This sequence comes from Pinus albicaulis, assembly GCA_034641835.2. Classification (NCBI taxonomy): domain Eukaryota; kingdom Viridiplantae; phylum Streptophyta; class Pinopsida; order Pinales; family Pinaceae; genus Pinus; species Pinus albicaulis. The sequence continues at coordinate 1,028,924,463 of CM076574.1, forward strand.
GTCATGGTGAATGTAAATATCATGTTTTGACTTTCATCTAAGGTAGATACATTAGGTAAGTCATTAGTTGAAGTCAAATGTATCAGTTATTAAAGATAGAAATGAGTCACTTTCCTCATCCTAGACTCTAGCTTTCAGTTCAAATTTTGATGTAAAAACTCCCTCACCTCATGGATTCGACTCCTAACGATGAGAGGAAGTGGTTTTGAGGTCTATAAGGTGTAGTTTTTCAGTCATTTTAATGGTTGGAATCAGTTGGAGAGATTGTATTTTTCAAGTATCATCTTGGCTTGGACACTAATGGAAAATTATAGTTATTTTCTTGGGATCCGTGTGGTATGAGTTTTAGACATAGTTTCCTCTCTGTTATAAATTTGTTTGAATGTATTGCTAATTCATAAACCATTACATATCTATAATATACTAGATTTCAAGTTTGAAAGGCATAATCCATATTAATTTATGCTCTGTCTTGGGAAATTTAGTATAATGTGTTCATTCTCCTCAATTTAGGGAAAATACATTCCAGATGCTTTCCCTAGCTCCTCACTAGTCTATTCATCCCACTTAATTCACTTTTAATGTTAAACCTTTTACCTACCTTGCCCCATCACACAGACTGAAATTTCATCCTCTTGGCCCTAATCTATTCCCCTTGACCTAATCCCTGTTCAGTGAGCCCAACCCTAAAATCAAAATCAAAAACCTGAGCTACTATACCTAGCCTAAAATCTTCTTCCTTCAGGAATTTTGACTGAAATCCATATGGAGAGAAACCTCTCGTGGCCTAGTATGGCTAACTACTTGGCTAAGCATAGTTTGAGGTTACCTCGAGATTGCCTCTCTCAGCCTTGAGGTTCAATCTGAGTGATAACACCTCCGACTACAGTGACACTTTCCCGTCAGAAACCTAGCAGGGGAAGAAAAATAACTCCCATAACACCCCTCTTTCCACCTGAATCCTATCTTGACTTTGACCCGAAGATTTATGGCTTCCCCATGAACCTTCACCCGAGAAAGCACAGTGATTAGATGTCGAAGGCTTTCAATACTTCCAACTTTGATCAAGATACTAAAATTATCACAAACCCCATAGACTAAACCACCATGATAATCTCTCAGCAATTTCACTCCCCATAAATCCTTGTAATTTCCATAACCTTCACCTCTAAAATCCACATTCCACTCCTCACCAGCCTTCTGGGAAGCGGAATAGAGCATCAACCACACATTTTCAATGCTCACGAAACTGGCCAGAGCAATCCTCAACGACACACTCCAACCAACCTTGCTAACCGAATTGTGCCTTTTATCATCAAACAACCTAGAACTGCTATATAAATATGGATTTGGCCTATCGCATTTGACCTCATTTTGCAGCCACTCCTTGCCGCCAACTTCCCAAAAAACCTCCATAACGCCTTTGTACCTTGAATCATCCTCAAATATGTTATTACGAGGATAATCTCATGCCATATGACGTTTCCTACACCTTGGCCTTAAATGGCACCCGCGATTTGCCATAATTCACATGCTCCAATATTGAATGTGCCAACAACCACCATCGCTCCTAGTCCAGGAACCTGTTGAAGGCTGGAAGGTGGCTGCCTCAACATTGGGGAATCCATCTGATCAGGAGCTTAAAGCAACTCCTCTTCCGTTGAAATGGTGGGTACAACTGGGGATATAGGGACTAGTTTACCATATAAAGAGATTTTATTTATTTATTATTTTTTTTTTTTTTAACAAAGTCGGTTGCTATTAATATTCAAAAAAAAGGCGATGGAGCTCCAAAGGTTACAAGAGGTGATATAGAAGAAGGAAAGAGAGGAGTGAAAGTGAAGCCTTTTGTCACTCTTTTTCTTCTAACATTCAAATAAACCTGAAATTTAGAGAGTGCGTAGATACGGATGAACTGAGACAGAAGGAAGATAAAATTGCAAGTGATAATTAGTCTATGTTGATATGGTGGATCTAGTGACCGGTGGAGTCTTCAGGATTGACATCTGCACCTTGGTTTCTTGCATTTGTGGAGCTGGAGCTTAGTGCTGTATTTTTTTCTAGCATGTAATTCAAAATTTTGATGGATTCTTGTGCGTGGGCGCACTTGTTGGAGAGTTATTTAAACTACTCCTAAAGGGAGGTGACCCTCTGATGGAAGAAATTTAGATCAGCTTCGTGTCTCTCTTCCACCAGCTTAGCCTGAAAGTGCAGCTTATCATCCATGATCTTCTGGTGGGCTCGTATTTGCTCCAGCTCCGCTTGGAGGTCGGCACAATGCAAACAGTCTTCGCTCCTAGCCATTCTAAGAAGAGGTAACTAGATTCTAGAGGTCTGAGGTAGAAACGAGAGGTAGAAAATGGAGAAGGATAAGGAATCAAGCAACCGGGGAGAAGCAAATGAGAGCGGGAGAAGAGAGACAGGGGATGCAGGTAGGTGGATAGCACAAGGAGAAATGGTCACGCTCCCGGAAGGGAAAATGCGGATGCAAAAGAGTAGAGGCTTTCTCAGCAGATCAACGAAGGAGAAGTGGTAGCCCGAGAGGAAGGGAGGGCAAATAAAAAGACAGTGGCGTGAGGCAGTGCTACAATTTGACACTTTCTGAGACTAAGCATGTGTTTTTCTCTTTTAGACCCCTTCCCCTCACTCAATCCTTGAAATTCCACTTTCCCCTACTCTCTAACATCTATCCCTATTCCCAAAAATTTCCCCAAGAATTTAGATAGCCCCTAGCCCCTTAATTCCCCTCCCTCTACAAGGCAGTCCTAAAATCCCATGTTTTGCTTACACCAAACCCTAATTTCTTTTCCTAATGAGCTAGGGTTTTCTATGGAGTCAGAGACATATGAGTAGAGGAGGCATAATGGAGGTCATTTTAGCAATTATGAAGCCATCCCAACTCATAAACAGCATGCCTCCATCATTTTCCAAGAAATCATTCTAAGGGACAAATCATTTGCCACACACAGGGCCAGTTTCTCTTCAAACTATGTTTCTGACCAAATAGAGATGAATTTAAAAAAATTGAGAGAGATTTTTGTCCATAAGAGGCCAAGGGAGAAAAAAATCCTTCATTTTTTACACAGGTTCCATGGTTTTATAGCAATGTAAAAAATACAAGTGTCACGGGAGAATTGCTGCACTTCTGGAGTGACCTTGGGAAAATCAAGTTTTCGCATAGTTGGAGTGTCCAAATGACTTTCTTGATGAGTCAAATGATAACTAGACAGAGAGATATTTCCAATGAGACATCATGAGATCAATTTGGAGTTGTGAAAGGCCTTCAAAAGTTGCTTGCACCAGCACTCTGCATTTTTTCACCCTCATTCAACACTTTTTGACCAATATTGGGAAAATCAACTTTTGACAAGGTGAATTAACTCCAAACAGAAAAACAAAGGTATATTTGGAAAGTAGACAGAATAATATTTCCAACGCGCTATCCTAGGCCCAATTTGGATACCGTAAAGGCCTCCAAACGTTGTCTGCAAAAAGGTGTTGCAGTGGCGTTGCGCGTTCAGGAACGGTGTTGCGCGTTTAGAAGATGTTGGCTCCTTTTTTCACCTTGGCGATGCGTGTTTACCAGTCTTGGGAGAATAGGTTTTTGACAGGGTGGATGGACACCATTTTGGAAACTAGACTCAAAGAGCTTTCCAATGAGCTATCATGGAGCTAATTTTGACATTGGGAAGGCCTCCAAAAGTTGCCTGCAATACAGGCTATTTTTTCTATCATGGCGCTGCGCATTTAGCAAGAAAATGCAGTTTTCATCATCTTCAACAAAATTTTGAATTTTTGACATTTTACTTGGGAAAATGAGAAAATTACTTATGTAAATGGTCATGGTGAATGTAAATGTCATGTTTTGACTTTCATCTAAGGTAGATACATTAGGTAAGTCATTAGTTGAAGTCAAATGTATCAGTTCTTAAAGATAGGAATGAGTCACTTTCCTCATCCTAGACTCTAGCTTTCAGTTCAACTTTTGATGTAACAACTCCCTCACCTCATGGATTCGACTCCTAACGATGACAGGAAGTTGTTTTGAGGTCTATAAGGTGTATTTTTTCAGTCAGTGTAATGGTTGGAATTAGTTGAAGAGATTGTATTGTTCAAGTATCATCTTGGCTTGGACACTAATGGAAAATTGCAGCTATTTTCTTGGCATTCATGTGGTATGAGTTTTAGACATAGTTTCCTCTCTGTTATCAATTTGTTTGAATGTATTGCTAATTCATAAACCATTACATGTCTATAATATACTAGATTTCAAGTTTGAAAGGCAGAATCCATATTGATTTATGCTCTGTCTTGGGAAATTTAGTATAATGTGTTCATTCTCCTCAATTTAGGGAAAATACATTCCAGATGCTTTCCCTAGCTCCTCACTAGTCTATTCATCCCACTTAATTCACTTTGAATGTTAAACCTTTTACTTACCTTGCCCCATCACACAGACTGAAATTTCATCCTCTTGGCCCTGATCTATTCCCCTTGACCTAACCCCTGTTCAGTGAGCCCAACCCTAAAATCAAAATCAAAACCCTGAGCTACTATACCTAGCCTAAAATCTTCTTCCTTCAGTCATTTTGACTGAAATCCATACGGAGAGAAACCTCTCGTGGCCTAGTATGGCTAACTACTTGGCTAAGCATAGTTTGAGGTTACCTCGGGATTGCCTCTCTCAGCCTTGAGGTTCAATCTGAGTGATAACACCTCCGACTACAGTGACACTTCCCCGTCAGAAACCTAGCAGGGGAAGAAAAATAACTCCCATAACACCCCTCTTTCCACCTGAATCCTATCTTGACTTTGACCCAAAGATTTATGGCTTCCCCATGAACCTTCACCCGAGAAATCACAGTGATTAGATGTCGAAGTCTTTCAATACTTCCAACTCCAATCAAGATACTAAAATTATCACAAATCCCATAGACTAAACCACCGTGATACTCTCTCAGTAGTTTCACTCCCCATAAATCCTTGTAATTTCCATAACCTTCACCTCTAAAATCCACATTACACTCCTCACCAACCTCTCGGGAATCGGAATAGAGCATTAACCACACATTTTCAATGCTCACGAAACTGGCCAGAGCAATCCTCAACGACACACTCCAACCGACCTTGCTAACCGAATTGTGCCTTTTATCATCAAAGGACCTAGAACTGCTATATAAATATGGATTTGGCCTATCGCAATTGACCTCATTCTGCAGCCTCTCCATGCCGCCAACTTCCCAAAAAACCTCCATAACGCCTTTGTACCTTGAATCATCCTCAAATATGTTATTATGAGGATAATCTCATGCCATATGACGTTTCCTGCACCTTGGCCTTAAATGCCACTCGTGATTTTCCATAATTCACATGCTCCAATATTGAATGCGCCAACAACCACCATCGCTCCTAGTCCAGGAACTTGTTGAAGGCTAGAAGGTGGCTGCCTCAACATTGGGGATTCCACCCGGTCAGGAGCTTAAATCAACTCCTCTTCTGTTGAAATGGTGGGTACAGCAGGGGATATAGGGACCAGTTTCCCATATAAAGAGAGTTTTTTTTTTTTTTTTTTGACAAAGTCGGTTGCTATTAATATTCAAAAAAAAGGAGATGGAGCTCCAAAGGTTACAAGAGGTGATATAGAAGAAGGAAAGAGAGGAGTGACAGTGAAGCCTGTTGTCACTCTTTTGCTTCTAACATTCAAATAAACTAGAAATGTAGAGAGTGCGTAGATACGGATGAACTGAGACAGAAGGAAGATAAATTTGCAAGTTATAATTAGTCTATGTTGATATGGCGGATCTGGCGAGCGGTGGAGTCTTCAGGATTGACATCTGCACCTTGGTTTCTTGCATTTGTGGAGCTGGAGCTTGGTTCTGTATTTTTTTCCAGCATGTACTTAAAAATTTATATGGATTCTTGTGCGTGGGCGCACTTGTTGGAGAGTTCTTTAAACTACTCCTAAAGGGAGGTGGCCATCTGATGGAAGAAATTTAGATCATCTTCATGTCTCTCTTCTGCCAGCTTAGCCTGAAAGTGTAGCTTATCATCCATGATCTTCTGGTGGGCTCGTATTTACTCCAACTCTGATTGGAGGTCGGCACAATGCAAACAGTCTTCGCTCCTAGCCATTTTGAGCAGAGGTAACCAAATTCCAGAGGTCTGAGGTAGAAACGAGAGGTAGAAAATGGAGAAGGATAAGGAATCAAGTAGCCAGGGAGAAGCAAATGAGAGTGGGAGAAGAGAGACAGGGGATGCAGGCAGGTGGATAGTGCAAGGAGCGATGGTCACGCTCCCGGAAGGGAAAATGTGGATGCAAAAGAGCAGAGGCTTTCTCAGCAGATCAACAAAGGAGAAGTGGTAGCCCGAGAGGAAGGGAGGGAAAATAAAAAGATAGTGGCGCGAGGTAGACCACGGGAAATCACGAGGTAGTGAATGGTGTAATCAAGCGTGGGAGTGGAGAGAAAAAATGCCTCGAAAGAGGAAAAAATGCAGAGGGAGATAAGGATCATAAGAAAAAGGGTATGAAATCATTGCAGAGATGGAGGGAGGAAAATGCTCGTGATCTTGAGGCACATGAAAACGCCTCCAAATTTAAACTATGCTGACTAAAGCTTTCCAAGGCCGTTGAGTGATGGGCCATATGCTGAGAATTCAAAGCTGATTGGACCAAGTCATGGCAGGTGGATTTGATGTTGGATCTCATTGCAGGAGAGGACTCCTATGGTTTTGTGACAAGCCCTGTTGGCACGTAGGTCTACCTCTTTGTTGAGGGTGCAAAGAATATGGTAGAAATTGACCCCCTTCATATCTTTAATAAGAAATTGGCATCTTCTTGTGGTTTGCTGAAGGGCCACGTTTGCTGCCGAGCGATGATGAACCATAAGGCTAATGATGATAGCTGAGTCGCCAAAGATCATGGCATTGTTTATGCCTAGCTTTTGCAGTTGAAGGATGCCTTGAAGAAGAGCGAGGGCTTTGGCCCTATTATTGGAGAGATCTCCCAATCCCCATTCGAAGGAAGAGATGATAATACCCTCCTCGTTGCAGATAATTCCACCAGCCCCTGCCACGCCGAGATTTTACTTGGACGCACCCTCAAAGAATATAGAGCGTCTTTTGCAATTCCTTAACCATATGTTGAAATCCTCCTCGCTCAATCGAATTTTCCAACTGTTGTTGGTGATGTTCCACTAATTTTTGAGGTTGTTACTGCGTTTGATGATGTTATTTTTATCCAAAAAGTAGCTTATGAATTTGCGCTCTTCCACACATAGATCGTTGCAGTCAATTTGATTGGCATGCTTCTTAGTAGAAATAGCTTCCAGAGTAAGACTTCTAGCTTTACCGCATAGATTCCTAAAATCGGTTGTTTTATCCTTGAAAAATTTTCGGTTTTGGGCCAGCCAAATATTCCAAAGAGTTGTGAGGGGGAGAGTATCCCAGACTCTTTTTGCTATGTTGTTCTTTTTACATTTCCAGGGGTAGCTTTCCTTCCATAGGCCCAAGGCTTCAACAATGCCATGTGAGCCCCATGGGAGATTGGAGTTTGGGCTAAGCTCCTTCCAACAGCTGATGGCAAAGGGGTATTCAATGAAAATATGTCGAACAGGCCTCCATAATAGCTCATAAATTTGTCCAAGAGAGACTTGAATCGATGAGCTATGATGATGGAGGCTCCTCCCATTAATAGAGTATCGCCTGCAAATTGAGAATGATTCAAATTTTTGACTCCATTGCCAAACTTGATGCCAGTGATGAGTCCAACTCGGTTCTTGTGATATAGAGCCTTGCTGAAGGATTCAGCCAATAATTTGAAGAGATAAGGGGACAAGGGGTAGCCTTGTCTTACTCCACGAGTTGACTGAAAGGAGGGAGTTGGCCTGCCATTAATGAGGGGGGAGATCCAAGGGTCGGTTATGCAGGCTTTAATGAGATCAAGGAAGGAGGAATCAAATCCCATTTTTTTAAGAACTGCAAGGAGGAAGGAGTGTCGGACACGGTCAGAGGCATTGGCTAAGTAAATCTTTAGGATAAAGCCTTTTTCATTGCGAGAGAGCCTGTAATGAATAGATTCTTGGACAAGAAGGATGGAATCAGAGATTTGCCTATTAGACAGAAATCCTCCTTGGTTCTCTGAAATGAGAGATTGAATATGGGGTTTCAGGCGAAGAGCTAAGATTTTGGTCAAGATTTTATAAGAGGCGTTACAAAGGGAAATGGGTCGAAATCTGGAGAAGGAGAAGGGTCAGTTTTCTTTAGGAATGAGGGCAAGATGAGTAGCATTGGTATAGCCTCCAACTTTTCCTTTGCGTTGGGTCCAATGTATCAGTTTGATCAAATCTTTTTTAATAATCTCCCAATAGCTCCTGTAAAAAATAATGGAAAAGCCATCTAGTCCCGGAGCTTTATTTGGATGCAGGGTCCATATTTCTCTTTGGATCTCTGTTTCATAAATTCCCCTGGTGAGAAAAATATTGATGTCCTAATAGTGGGAAGGTACTGGAGGAGATCAGAATAGTACTCTTCGCTTTTTGTCTCAGTGAGGAGTACTTGAAAGTGAGCAGAAGCGGCCATTTTGATTGCTTCTTGGTATGTGTGGAGAATACCATCAGCGTCCGTGATGGTACTTATGTTGTTACGAATTCTCGTGACAGTGGCATGTTTGTGGAAATAAGCAGTGTTCTTATCACCATATTGAAGCCATAGTTGTCTCGATTTAATGCACCATTTCTGCTCCTCTTCTCTATTGGCACAATAAATCTGATAATAAAGATCATTTTCCAGCACACGGTGTTTTGGGGTGAGCCCATTAATTTCGATTTGTTCATGAACTCCTTCCAGTCTTCGCTTTATATCAGTTTGTATCCTCTCTAGTTCTTTGTAGTGTGATTTTTCCCATTCCTTGAGGGCAATTTTGGTATTCTTCAACTTGCTTTCCCATATGAAAACAGGAGATCCTTCTATATGCTGACTCCAAACAGCCCGAACAATATTATTGGCTTCAGGAATATTGTTCCACAGGGGAATATATTTAAAAGGTATAGGCCCTGAAGGACGATGCTCTTGAATATTGAGCGTAATTGGGTAGTGATTAGAGGCAGAGAAGGGGAGGACGAGGGCAGAAGCGGTGGAGAAGGAGGCTAGGAGGGTGATGTCCACAAGAATTCTGTCTAGCTGCTCCATAATATTATATTTCCCAATTTTGTGATTGCTCCATGTAAAATTACTATTTTTGGGAACAATGTCAACCAACTCATGCTCCTACATGATGCCTTCTAACTGAGTTCTAAAAGGATCATGGGTGAAATTTCCTCCTCTTTTTTCATTTGAGTGGAGGATGAGGTTAAAATATCCTCCTATTATTATATTCCTATTCTCCTCTTCGTCTATGTCGGCCTTGATAGAGTTCCAACATTGTTCTTTATCTCTGTAGTGATTAGGTCCATAGACATTGTAGACAAAAAAAAATTTGTTGTCTCTATTGTATTCTAGTTTGAATTTGATCTAGTTCTAATTAATAATGATGTTGTTGAGTTTCCATTCACTGTTGTTCCAAAGGGTGACAATACCCCTAGAAGCCCCTCTTGATTCAGTGAGGAGGCCCTCATACTGCTTAAACTTATCAATAATGTCTTTCATTTCTGGTTTCCCTTGTTGGGTCTCTTGCAGGGGAAGAATGCCTGGTTTCTCCTGGGTTATCATATCTTTAAGAGCAACGATTTTGGAGGGGTGCCCCAGTCCCTTGTTGTTCCAAGAAAGTACTTTCATCATTGAGAGCCAATGTTACGAAGGGTTTCTCGCCCGCCTTGCTCCTTGGCTCCCATCTCTTTGCTGTTTTTCCCCAAGATGTAGGTTTCAATAGGGTTTTGTGTGCCCATTGATATGTATTTTTGTGCATTTTCATCTCTTTGTTGCTTGAAGGATCTCCTGCCAGGCCCTTGATTTTTTTGAGGTTCAAGGTTTGCACCATGTTCTTTCAAAGAGTTTCTTGTAGCACAGATGGTGGGGGGATCAGGGGCAAAAGGGGAGGTACTTGGGCCATCAGGTTGGAAGAGGGGAATGGTAAGAGGAGGGTCATCCTCAGGAGGGGTTAATGAGGAGAAGGGGTTGGAAGATTCCAAGTTGGAGATTGGAGGAGGGGGGGGTTGAGAAGAGGAAGCAGAAGGATAAATAGGGGGTTCCTGGGAAGAGGGAGTGGAGGAGGAGGCTAAGGGTTTGGTAAGGGAAGGAGTAGAGGATGGCCCAGCTTTAGGGTTAGAGGTAGATTTCTTCTTTTTAACTATCTCCCATTGTGCTTCTTGTTCAGGGTTTTCAGCATCAATAACTTTAGAACAACGATTTTCAAAATGGTCATATTCGTGGCATACCTTGCATTTGAAGGGGATTTGCTCGTAATCAAGTTGTTGAATGTGAGTCCAATCATCCACCTTTAGCTTGATGGCCTCCGGGAGCCCTTTACCAAGGTCAACCTCAACGCATATCCTAGCGCAAGCTTGCATGTTGTCCTTTGGTTCGCTGTGATCGATGAATTTTCCAACGGCATTCCCAATGGCACAGACCAATTTGTCTCCCCAGCAGTGAAGAGGGAGGTGAGGAAGACGGACCCAAACCGGAACTGCGCTCTGGGCACATCTAGCTCAGGATCGAAGTTTGGGGTCCATTTTTTAAGATATAAACCTCTCGAATCCATGAAATAAGGCTCATTCCTAAAGATTAAATCCTTGTCCTCCTTGGATTCAAAATGAAAGGTGAAATACCCTTTCCCACAAAAGCGAATGGAGATTTTACCATTTATTTTGTCAGCCCAGTTTCGTTCAACCCAATGCTGAACCATTCTCAAAGAGGGCCAAAGACCAGTGAAATTACCTATCAGGCCCTTTTTAGCTAACGAAAGAGTGGCCATTCAAGGAAGAGAAGGTGGAAGAACGACTTCCTGAAGGCCCTCAAGTTTCTTGACAAATTTGGAGATTGTCGAGTGAGGCCTCTTAGGCGGCAGAGATTTAACCAGATCAGAGAAGGCGAGTTGAACGGCATCAACCTCCGAGGACGAGCCCGGAGGGGCCATCTGGAGAAGAGAGGGAGTAGAGACGGAGGGCCTTGGAAGGCTAGGCGCGGCTGCAGCAGCAGCGCGACCTAGAAAAAACCAGCGCGCAGCATTCAGGGAGCTTGTTTATGCCAGCTCCTAATGCATTAAAAAAAATAATAAAAAAATAAAGAGAGTTTATATGAATAACAAAAATGAATAGAATAAACACAAGCAAGGTGATTTATTTCTAATGATAACATAAATTACAACTAAATCTAACTACTTCCCGGGGTCAGACTCTTTTATATGATTATAGATAAAAATTTTACAAGCATGAAACGGTATAGATCACTGCATACTTAATGAATATAAGCGCATGTAAGAAACTAAATCAATTTAGTTGATGAAGAACATCAATCACATATAAGACTTATAAGTTTCACATTTAACAACATATTGTTCAATATATTATATCAATAATAATAAGAACATATATCACTTCAATGGTTATCAGAATGAAACAAGCAGACAGAAATAAGTTTTCTATAAATCTCAGAAACATAAAACAGTTAATACAAAGATAATAGTACCCAGTGCATCATAGCTTTAGATCTAAAAAAGATAGCTTCAGTGTTCAGAATTCCAATTAGATAACTTATGTTCCAACAATAGTGAAATTTCCAAAAGAATTCTTCTCAAAATTCTAGACCCCTTTCTAAACGCATCAAGAAGAGTTTAAATACTAATTGAAAAAAATAGAAGACTTGTGAAACAAGTCTCTAAAACTATATAACTAAAAACTAGGAAAATAATTGCATTAGTTGGAACACTCTCATGACTATTTCCTAGATTCATTCTCTAACTGATCCTTGAGCTAGCATGATTTCACCATATGTTCGAGCTAGGGGGGGGGATGAATTGGTTGCATTCACATATGCTCCGTGAATATTGCATCCTTTAATGCTAGAAGAAGTTCATCTGCTGCCATTGGCTATGAGGTTTAATCAACAAGTACGAGTAACTTTCCATATTTGATTTTGTCAGGCTTTGAATGTCAAGAGATTTTCTTCTTGATGTTTCTTGCCAAGATTGCCTTAGGAATTTGATATCTGACAAAGTGTTTTAGGACAATATTGAATTAGGCTGGCTTGCAAAAGATAATATTTATGTATTCAGAAATGCTAGAAGATAGATTCTTAGCTCTAATAATAGCTAATTCAACACTTTTCATTTTGATGTCCCAGTCTCCAAATACAATGTCTTTGATTGATTCTTCAAGACGAGGGAGATTGGCCTCTCTACCCTATGCAGTGTCTTGCCAATCTATATACTTAGACACTTTATCATCAATATCATCGTAATAAGTCCTCAGATTAGATATCTGAGTGACTAATAGATCACTGATTTTAACTAGCTCTTAAATTTGTTTTAGCTTGAGATAGAAAGTTGTTTGTTGTTTTGAAAGTAATGTCTCCAACTCTGTTGCTTCCTTCTTGACTGCATTAATTTCAAAATTTTCCTGGAACTTCTCAATTCTATGTTGTAACTGATGAATTAGTTGATCCTTTTCTTTAAGCTCGCTCCCGAGTTTGAGTTTAAGACCCTCAAACACTTGCTAAAGAGTAGTGATATTTAATGCAGCTCCTGCTCAATATTTTTCTTTTCATTCAAGAAAACTTGCTCCATTTGAGAAATTTTATGGCCCTTTTCTCTGATTAATGATTGAATTTTTGCTGCTTTATGAATGGCTGCATCTGTGTAAGCACCTAAAAATTGAGACATTTATGAAATTCTTCCTCTAGAGCAGATTGAGTCTCTTTCCAGAGGACTTGCATTGGTGTTACATTTGGAGTTAGTTCTGTAGATTTATCCATCCATCACCTCTTATTTCATCTGGTCATGACCGCTTTATGTTTTGGACTATATAAAATGTCCAACAGAGGTAATTCCTCAATGTTGAGGATTATTTCATCAATGGGGAAAGATGGGATGATTTCCATGTCGTGGGCAGATGTAGGTTCTCTATTCTCTTCTATATCACTATTTCTTTGGCTTTCACTTTTCTCAACACCTTTTTTAGGAACTCTGTAGTGAATAAGGTTTCTTTTCTTTCTTCTTGACTCTTCTAATTATCATTATCAGTAGACATGTGTTGTACTCCTGGCTCTACTGTAGAATCTACTAAGTTTGTAGTTCCAAAAATAAGTGTGGTATCTAACTGAATAATATCATGAGTGGTCGAAGTATCAGCTGTAGATAGTACCTTCTCAAAATCTTCCCAGTCTTGGGTGAGTTTGTCATATTACTCAATATTTGCAATTCCTATCTCTGCAATTGGTACCTAAGATGGAGATGTTGAAACTAAAATCTTTTCTATTTCTAGTGTTGGTCTTTGGAACAAATATTTTGACAAATGAGCATTTCTTTGTTCTCGATACTCTTTAAACTTTAACAGGTCTTCAAGACCGAGTCTTTCTTCTTCTATTTGTTGAACTCTAGAAAATTCAAAAATTGACTTGAACATATCATCAAACCTATCAGGCTCACTTAGAAATTCTCAAAGCTTGACCAGATTTGTTATTTCTCTAGCAACACCATAAAAAACATAATTTCTGATAAAAATTTTGGGATTCAACTGCATTAATTTTGTCATTCATCTATGACCATTTCCATGAGAGGTAGTCGTAACTGACTAATTTCTCATGATTTTTTAATAGTCCACTTAGCACTCATTACATCGGGTGATGCTCACAGGGGTGAAGAAGTGGGATTGAAACTAGTGAAATGAATCACATAGCGTCAATCATCACTTCCAGGGCTTGCACCTGGTAACCAGGACTTCCCAGGAGGTCACCCATCCTACAACTCCTCTGGCTCAAATGCGCTTAACTGTGGAGTTTTCCCCACAATCAAGCCCACTTAGCTTGCTACCCCATTTGCAAAACCTTAGCAACTATTGTGCCTCATGAACCATTCAAGAAGAGCTCCCTTTACTCTTAGTATTTTAAGTATGAGAGGTTTCCATAGTGTATTATATTAGATATAATTTTTGGGATTCAACTACGTTAATTTAGTCATTCATCTATGACCATTTCCATGAGAGGTAGTCGTAACTGACTAATTTCTCATGATTTTTGAATAGTCCACGTAGCACTCATTGCATCGGGTGACGCTCACAGGGGTGAAGAAGTGGGATTGAAACTAGTGAAATGAATCACATAGCGTCAATCATCACTTCCAGAGCTTGCACCTGGTAACCAAGACTTCCCAGGAGGTCACCCATCCTAGAAATCCTCTGGCTCAAGCGCACTTAACTATGGATTTTTCCCCACAATCAAGCCCACTTAGATTGCTATCCCATTTACAAAACCTTAGCAACTATTGTGCCTCATGAACCATTCAAGAAGAGCTCCCTTTACTCTTATTATTTTAAGTATGAGAGGTTTCCGCAGTGCATTATATTAGATATACTTTTTGGAATTCAACTGCATTAATTTAGTCATTCATCTATGACCATTTCCATGAGAGGTAGTCGTAACTGACTAATTTCTCATTATTTTTGAATAGTCCACTTAGCACTCATTGCATCGGGTGATGCTCACAGGGGTGAAGAAGTGGGATTGAAACTAGTGAAATGAATCACATAGCGTCAATCATCACTTCCGGGGCTTGCACCCGGTAACTAAGACTTCTTGGGAGGTCACCCATCCTAGAACTCCTCTGGCTCAAGCGCGCTTAACTGTGGAGTTTTCCCCACAATCAAGCCCACTTAGCTTGCTACCCCATTTGAATTAGATCTGTAGCACAACTATTGTATATAAAGACCATTCAGAAAGAGCTTTGTTTTATTGTTGGGAAACTCCTGATTTGGAAATGCTTGGCAGAAGCCTAGGATCGTGACCTCTAGGAAGTCACAGTTCCCCTCATACTAGGTGCAAGCCCCAGAAGTGATGATTGACGCTATGTAATTCATTTCACTAGTTTCAATCCCACTTCTTCACCCCTGTGAGCATCACCCGATGCAATGAGTGCTAAGTGGACTATTCAAAAATCATGAGAAATTAGTCAGTTACGACTACCTCTCATGGAAATAGTCATAGATGAATGACTAAATTAACGCAGTTGAATCCCAAAAATGATATCTAATATAATGCACTGCAGAAACCCCTCATACTTAAAATACTAAGATCAAAATACTGTAGATAGTTATGAGCACAATAGTTTCTAAGGTTGCAAATAAGTAGCAACTAAATCAGACATTGTAGGCGAAAACTCCACGGTCGCCTTGAAGACGAGGAGATTGTAAGGATGGGCCGACTAAAAATCACAATTCTGAGTCTAGCTTAATGTGTTCTTCATATTTGATTCATTTCACAGAACAATACATACACACCTATGAAATCACGCGATGCGATGAAATGTTAAATTAGACTCGCAAAAAAATCATGAAGTGTCGATTATGACACGCTCATGGAAATGGTCATAGATGAATGAATAAATTAACGCCTTTTAATCCCAAAAATTATATCTAATATAATGCACTGCGGAAACCTCTCATACTTAAAATACTAAGAGTAAAGGGAGCTCTTCTTGAATGGTTCATGAGGCACAATAGTTGCTAAGGTTTGGAAAATGGGGTAGCAAGATAAGTGGGCTTGATTGTGGGGAAAACTTCATATTTAAGCGCGCTTGAGCCAGAGGAGTTCCAGGATGGGTGACCTCCTGGGAAGTCTCGGTTACTGGGTGCAAGCCCCAGAAGTGATGATTGACGCTATGTGATTCATTTCACTAGTTTCAATCCCACCTCTTCACCCCTGTGAGCATCACCCGATGCAATAAGTGCTAAGTGGAATATTCAAAAATCATGAGAAATTAGTCAGTTGCGACTACCTCTCATGGAAATGGTCATAGATGAATGACTAAATTAACGCAGTTGAATCCCAAAAAATATATCTAATATAATGCACTACAAAAACCTCTCATACTTAAAATACTAAGAGTAAAGGGAGCTCTTCTTGAATGGTTCTGTTAGGGCCTAAATCTACCTCAGGCTGAGAAAGGCAGAATCTAGGGTAACATCAAACCACGCTTAACCTAGTAGCTAGCCCTACCAGATCGGGAGAGGGCTCTCTCCTTGTCAATCTCAGCGAGGGCTCTCTCCTTGTCAATGAGGCTTGAGATGAATTAATGTGAAGACTGATTTTAGGTTAGGTATGTGTGCAAAAGAGCTTGATTGAATTTAATGATGTTTTGTTGGCTCAAATGGAAAGGCAGATTTTGGGTCTAGGCAATGAGGCTCAGTTTTGCAGAGATCTCAATGGGGCAAGGCAGGAAATTTATTTGACAATTCAAATTGAAAGAAATGGAGAGCTTTAGACAGATGAGGAGTTGAAGAGTGTAAGAAACCTTCAAGGATCCTCTTCAAACAGCTGAAAACATAGATAACTAAGCAAACCTTAGGTAGAGCACTGCAATTTCAATGGATTCTACCTTTATCCTTGTTTTTTTTAGTTAAGAAGAAATAAGAGAGAAAATGGCATATATAAAACACAAGTAAACTTACATTTATAGAGAGAAACACAATATCAAAGCAAGATGCCACATGAATCCCATAGAGTGCTACAAATCCTGGTCTATTCCTTTGCCAAACTGCAGAGATGAATGTACAATAATGCTCAAAGCATTCCCAAAACTCCAACCATGCTAATGACTGATAAAACATAAGATATAGGCAAACAACAACTCATCCTAGCCTCTGGGGGTCGAGCTCATAATATTAGGAGTTGTTCCAACAAAATATAAACTGAGAACTAGAAAGTAGGCAATGGAAGAGCTTGCCTCTAAAAACTAGGAAACTGATTCATTCAGTTGCAAACTACCTTTTGATGGATGAATCTACCTCTATGAGTGAAAATTTAGCTAAATTACATCAAAATCCATCATTTCACATTAAATTACATCATGAGTTTGACAATTAGAAGGAAAAAGGTCAAACTATGAAAAAACTAGGCGAAAAACAAAGTTTTTGACCAAAAATGAGCAAAATTCCTCCAATGCGCCGCCCTTGATCTCCCTATGCGTAGCGCCTGTTTGTAGCTGATTTTGGAGGCCGTATCGGTGTCCAAAGTTGCTCCAAGTGGGCTTGCTGGAAAGGTATACCTATCTACTTTCGATAACAAGTGGAATTTTTGAATTTGGCCTCCATTTTCCCCTCCAAAACTGAGTTCTCCGAAGACTGCTTCCTGTGTGTCAAAAAAGGGGCAGAAAGGTCATTTTTGGGGTGTTTTTGACCTTTTTGGAAGCCCAAAACCTGTCAAAATTTCTTGGCCATTTGTGAGCATGCATATTTTTTTATGAAAAATTCAAAAATGTTGAGTTTTCATCAAAAGGATTCCCCCATCAAAAGCGAGCGCCACATGGCGCGGCGCATTGGGCAGAAAAACCTGTGTTTTGGCCCAAAAATTCCAAAAATGAAAAAAGTGTCCCAAATTTTTTGAAATTTGGGCTGAGTGTCCTCCCTTAAGAGATGTGTTGGGCCAAGGAAGCCTCAGCCAAGATCTGAATTCTATCATGCTTTTTTTGCCGCTTTGATGCCTTCTTCAACTTGGCCTTCAAAATCTTGATTCTTGCTTTGCACACATGGTTTCTCGCCAAGTAATGGTTGGCCATGTGTCTCAACATATTTTTCTCTTTTTTTGCCTTCTCCAATAGCTTTTCCAAATGTATATTTACCCTTTCAAGCCAAGTTTCACGATCAGCTTAAATTTCTTGCTCAAGTGATGTCAACTTGGTTTTGCTCCTTTTGGCGGCTTGGCGGTTCTCTCGTATGTTTTGCAGCTCCATAATGGTTTGCTGATCCTCTAGCTGCTTGTTTCTTTGTTCAATATATTTGATTATCCACTTTTCTCTTTGTAGGTTGAGGGACAAAGCATTAATGTCTGCCCGTTTCTCTCGAATGATCTCTTTAAGCTTTGAGCTTGGTGAGCCCAAATCGGTGTCATCATCCTGAATAAGAATTAAATCTGTCTCTTGCCCTCCTGAAGGCCCCTCATCATGTAATGGCCACTTGCCCTTGTCCTGTACCTTATCTTCTGATTGAGGAATCGAGACCCCTTCTACCCCGGTTGGAGATAATACTCGCTTTGCTGCTGCAAACAACCTTCTAGTGCCCTTTTGATAGGTGACAAACACTGGCACATTAGCGGTCTGTGTCTCATGAAGCTCCTGCTGATGTGAAGGCCCACATGTCTCATGAAAATCTTCTAGAGGTACCTGAGGAGTCATGAAGAAACTTATGAGAAATTAAATCCTCCCATGAGATGTCCTATAAACCAAGCTGATGCATGACCACAATTTTGATGAGTGCAAAATGATATATACTGTTATACTGCTGCTGAGGAGTTTTCTTTTGCACTAGGGTGGTCATATTCTCAATATTTCAGCACATGAAGTAGGGGAGATTCATCATTCTCACCCTAGTAAAGTGCATCAACAATCTGATGTGATAGGAATATAGGCAAGAAAATCGGCCCTCACAGCTGAAATACTTAATTATGAGTTTCATCAAGGGAGCATATGAGTCTTTGAGATACCGGAAGGGAAAAACTCTGTTGAGTTGTCTCAAATAACCAGGCTTGATGTAAGGCTCATACTGTTCTCTGTCAATCTGCTGCCTTTTATTCCACTGCTCTCTGACATTTGGAATGTCGGTTGCTAGAGAAATAGACTCTGGTGTCAAGGTGAATGTCACACCTGCAAGAGTGACTTGACCATTATGTAGATGAAGCACAAACAACTTGGCCAACTCATGATGGTACTGGACTCTAGAAACCATCTCACATAACTGATAACAGGATTGGTGTTGGAAGCATGTGATAGCAAGAGGGTAGGCCTGCAGCTCGGCAAGTGAA
Organism: Pinus albicaulis; assembly: GCA_034641835.2. Lineage (NCBI taxonomy): Eukaryota > Viridiplantae > Streptophyta > Pinopsida > Pinales > Pinaceae > Pinus > Pinus albicaulis. The sequence continues at coordinate 1,028,943,402 of CM076574.1, forward strand.
GTAGGCTCCTCTCGTACATGTTTACCCCCCTTGTGAGGTCTCCTTGGTGCATGCATTTCGGTTGGAGATTCACTATGTGTCTCTTCATCTCGATCATAGGAGGAATCTGACTCCATGTTTGCTAATGTGTGAGTTTTCTTGATGAGTATGGAGAGGTTTATGGTTTTTTTAGTTTTCTGCTACCAAGGATGAGAATGTATGAGGGACTTTGGAGGGAAAGGGTATGAGGGATTTTGGAAATAATATAGACAAGTTTTTAGGAATGGGGGTTTAGGGAATAGTATGTAGGCTTAGGGACAGCTTAGGGAATAGTATGTAGGCTTAGGGACAGTAATTAGGGTTTAGGATAGTGGGATTTAAGGAATATGGGAATTAGGGAATGAATGGATGAAAGTGATCCAGGTGGATATCGGTGGCCACCCACCTATTCCATTTGGACCAGCACCATCAATTCTTGCAGCTTTTCACATTCGGCACTACTATTTTTAGCAGGTTTTTGGGTCCTCCACTCTCGGAGCCGTTTTGGGGATTTAATGATCCAAGTGGATATTGGTGGTGACCCACCTATTCCATTTGAACCCCCATCATCAGTTCTTTCAGTTTTCAAGTTGCAACAAAACTTACTATTTTTAGCAGTTTTTCGGGTCCTAAACTTTCGAAGCCGTTTTGAGGCCCTAAACGACGTTTTTTGGGAATCGCGCCTGCGAATATCATTCCATTTTAGAATTATATTCATGCTGAAATTTCTAGTCCTTGGATAGATCTTTCTAATGAGCTATTGAGCGCGTCAAACGGAGATCGGGTGCCAAAGTTACGCCCCCGGGAAGTTGAACCACCAATTCACCCAAACGGGCACCCACAGTTTTGGCGCCTCATCTCCTACGGTTAGGTTTTTGGACGGTGCCAGATTCTACATTGTTTCTCAACAATAAATAGGCCCTCAAGCCTCATTGTAACATAGTTCGAGGAGTTACGTAGCCATCTACATCTCTTCTCGGAGATTCGCTACCGGCACCCCTAGCTATTTTATTTCCATTATGCTGTAAGCATATTTACGGTATCTAATATTAATGAAATGAAGCATTATTTATAGCATCTCTTTGTTCATGGTTATTTCTGTGTTCTGTTGCGTTCCTACATAAAATGCGAATCGATTATTAATGAGTCTGTCTTTCTTTTTTTCTTTGCATGTCCCCAACACGGTTAGGGTATAAGGAGTTAGGGCTCGATATGGTTGAACCCTTGCAAGATCAGCCTCACAAACCCCGACAACCTCCCATGGCGGAAGAAAAGAAAGATGAGGGAGCAGGAGATCCTATCAAAATATTTCTCGAGGAGGCCCTCGAGAAACAAAGGAACACAATGATGGATAACTTTTCTCAGATCCTTCAATGACTGCCCACCTACGGTGCATCTGCATCCAACAGCCACTCTGGAGGCGCCACTCCCTTCAAGGTAGGTAAACGACATTTCCTATATTTGAAGGAAAAATAGATGCGAGAAGCCATGACAGATGGTTAAATTTTGCGGAAGGTATTTCTCGGTCCATGACTTCTGCGACCGAGAAAAGTATTTTTATAAAGCCGCCCCCCATGTCAAGGCAGCGGAAACTTACCGTGAGCAAGAGAGCGAAGGGGAACCCTCTTGTTCTCCAACCACACCCACTTGGAATTCATTCGAGAGAGATGGCATCAAGGAACAATATTACCCCATGGGGAGCTATGAGGACAAATAAATCCAATGGACCACGCTACGGCAACAAAAGGATCAAGATGTGCACGAACTGACAAATCTGTTCCATACCCTGCGCACAAAGTTGGGTATTAAATATTCCGAGAGACATTTGTTGCTCAAGTACCTCGGCTGTCTGCACAAACACATTTAGGAGGAAATGGAGTTCCTTGACATTACATCGCTTGGCACGGCATATCGCTATGCCGCCAAGATCGAGCAAAAATTTAAGCAGAAGAAGCGAGACTTTGTATCTACAAATCGAAAAGGTGCCCCTAAATCGAAGAACAAGGGGCAAGGCCAAAGAAATGTGACTCAGAACAACACCAAAAATCCAAAGAAGGACACAGGGAAGTGGTGTGAATTTCTTAACAGCCCCACTCACAGCACAAACGAGTGTCGGGCCAAACAGTCTTTGGTGGCCGAACTAAAGGCACCCGAATCAGACGCATTTTCTGATCCTGAGTTAGAACCAGACAAAGGCAATGACAAAGGGAAGTAGATCATTGATGCAGATCTCAGTGCCATTGTTGCCACCACCAAGATCTAGAAGGGGGGTCCAGAGGAGCCAGAGGAGGGGGAGCGCCTCTTCCAGTCGGAGATGTGGGTAAAGGGTTCTCCGCTGCAATTTCTCGTCGATAGCGGAAGCCAAAAGAACCTCATCTTAGCAGAGGTCGTGAAGCGGCTTGGCCTACCGACCATAGCCCACCCGCAGCCGTATACCATCGGGTGGCTCCACCCAGGGAGAGATCTCCGCATTCGCTAGCAGTGCCGCCTTCAGTACAGTATCAAGCCATTAATGGATGAGGTATTGTGTGATGTTGCTCCTCTTGATGTAGCTGATGTATTATTGGGCCAACCATACTTATGGAGGTGACATGCTATGTATGAGTCTAGGCCTCGTCTTTGTTATTATTACTTTTTGGGAAATAACTTGTACGGGATACCGGAGGGTAGCACGCGCTCCCTGTCGCCTCTTTAGGCTATTTTTTGCCAAAAAACGATGGATTGTTTCCCAAACCGGAAAATTATTTTCTTACAACTCACTAATGATCTCTAGGTGGATATGGGTGGCCACCCACCTATTCCATTTGGACTAGCACCATCGGTCCTTGACTCTTTCATTGACACAACTTACTATTTTTAGCAGGTTTTCGGGTCCTCCACTCCTGGAGCTGTTTTGGGGCCTTAATGATCCAAGTCGATATTGGTGGCCACCCACCTATTCCATTTGAACCCCCACCATCAGTTCTTTCAATTTTCAAGTTGCAACAAAACTTACTATTTTTAGCAGTTTTGTGGGTCCTGAACTTCCGGAGCCGTTTTGAGGCCTTAAACGACGTTTTTTGGGAAAATGGAGAGCAACATGGGTCCATGAACCGATGTTGCTCATTAAATTTTATTGCCTCTTTAACTCGGATAGATATTATTTTATAGAGCTGTTGATGCGTCAAGCGGTCCGGATGCCAAAGTTACGTCCCTGGGAAGTTGAAACACCAATTTACCCAAACGGCGCCCATAGTTTTGGCGCTTCATCTCCTAGGGTTAGGTTTTTGGGATGTTTAAGTTCTGTTTATCAACGATAATAAATACCGAGCCATAATTATGTCTGATTCCATGAGTCTATAGCCATCACATCTCTTCTCAGAGATTCGCTACCAGCACCCTAGCTATTTTATTTCCATTATGCTTGTAAGCATATTTCTGTTATTTGATATTAATGAAATGAAGCATTATTTCCGATGCATCTCTTTGTTCATGGTTATTTCTGTATTTTGTTGTGTTCCTGCATAAATCCAGATTACTCACAGGGAAAGAAAAATATTGTGGCCACAACCTCGAAACAGGGCTCCCTTGCACGGCTGCAGCAAATGGACAAATTCATGGAGGAATACGAGGACATTTTCTCCTCATTCCTAGAGGTTCCCCTACACTGTCAGGACACGCACTCCATTGATCTGACTCCCAACGCACCACCACCTGATGTTGCCATACATCCTGCAACTACACATATAGAATCCAAACATGTACTGTCTGAGGGTGATAAAGAAACCAAATTTACTAAACGCATCCAACATGTCCACCCGCAGGGCCATGACATCTTCAACACATCTAATACTCAGTTCAACAGAATTTGCCTCATCTCATGGAGGATCTCAATGCAATGGGGACCATTTCTACCTAAGGAGGGAGGAATGATCCAGGTGGATATCGGTGGCCACCCACCTATTCCATTTGGACCAGCACCATCAATTCTTGCAGCTTTTCACATTCGGCACAACTTACTATTTTTAGCAGGTTTTCGGGTCCTCCACTCTCAGAGCCGTTTCAGGGTTGGCAATCACGGAGTGGATATTGGTGGCCACCCACCTATTCCATTTGAACCCCCATCATCAGTTCTTTCAGTTTTCAAGTTGCAACAAAACTTACTATTTTTAGCATTTTTTCGGGTCCTAAACTTTCGGAGCCGTTTTGAGGCCCTAAACGACGTTTTTTGGGCATCGCGCCTCCAGTGAATATCATTATGTTTCGAAATGATATTCGTGCTGAAATTTTTAGTCCTCGGATAGATATTTCTAACGAGCTATTGAGCGCGTCAAACAGAGATCGGGTGCCAAAGTTACGCCCCCGGGAAGTTGAACCACCAATTCACCCAAACGGGCGCCCACAGTTTTGGCGCCTCATCTCCTACGGTTAGGTTTTTGGAAGTTTCAGATTCTACATTATTTCTCAACAATAAATAGGCCCTCGAGCCTCATTTTAACATAGTTCAGAGGTCTGTAGCCATCACATCTCTTCTCAGAGATTCGCTACCAGCACCCTAGCTATTTTATTTCCATTATGCCTGTAAGCATATTTTTGTTATCTGATATTAATGAAATGAAGCATTATTTCCACTGCATCTCTTTTTTCATGGTTATTTATGTATTTTTTTGCGTTCCTGCATAAAATCCGGATCAGAAAGTGAAAAATGAATGGAGGAGTCAAAAAGTGAGGGAGTGATGGAGTGGATTTGGTAGCAAAAACACAAAGACAAACCCTAGGCAATTTTTTTTGAGAAAATTTGGAAGGAGGTAGGGTTTGAATTTTATCACACTAAACCACCATAAATCTTAAGAAAAATTCTTCACTAGCAATGGAGGGGATCTTAACTTACTTGCACACCACGTATTTTGAGCAAATTTGGAAAATTCGGGGAAGTTTAAGGTGAAATCGGGCTTTGAAGCTCTGTGCGCCGCGCCTCAAACCCAGTGCGTCACGCTTCCCTGATGCATCACGCCTGTGTGTTTCTTGCACTCTAGAGGGCGCTCCAATGCGCCGCGCCTCAAGCTCAACGCGTCGCGCCCTTGAAATTTGCACAATTTTCCCTCAAACTCGCTCCCTTTCTCCAACACGAATTTCTCTTGTTTAATTTTTCTTCTTTGAATGCCAAAGAGCTCTTTGAAGATGATCAAAGGGTTTATATACAAGAGCTTTTAATTTTCCACTCATAAAACTCACTTTTATAATGTTTGCATTGTGACTTACTCTTTCAACTCTGTTTTGGGCAGTTTGCTTCATTTTTACCTTTGATGAACTGAATGATTTGATTTTTTAGTTTTCCTTGCAGGGGATGGAGTTTCTGAAGCTTGGTAAGGTGACCAGGGTTGCCAATGAAGTTGCTTACATGGGAAAAACTGAAATTACATCAAATTTTATACATCAAAACATAGAATACTCTGTTTTTCCTCAAAACAAGGTTTTGAGGAAAAATACATTTCTGAGCATGTGATTATGCAATTTATTAGTACTAGAACTTTATTCAACCTCCTCATGTGCCTACTGAGCATTATTGGACATTTTGAAGACCTTTTTGATGAAACCCTAGACCTAATGAAACTGAAACCCTATAAATGACTCTTACAAATTTAAAGACGAAAAGTGAATGTAGATGATCTTGATGAATGGAAATGGGCCAGCAGGTAAAGGACATGAGGGAAAATGTACAACAAGCCACTACCGTGAGATGATCCATGCTCCTAATGGAATGTAGCTGACTGATTGAGACACCTAATATGCAATGAAACAAGAGAATTTGCTCACTGACGGAGGGATGAAGATACCGACACTAACAGGTTCATGAGGCACAATAGTTGCTAAGGTTTTTCAAATGGGGTAACAAGCTAATTAGGCTTGATTGTGGGGAAAAATCTGCAGTTAAGTGCACTTGAGCTAGAGGAGTTCTAGGATGGGTGACCTCCTGGGAAGTCCTGGTTACCAGGTGCAAGCCCTGGAAGTGATGATTGACGCTATGTGATTCATTTCACTAGTTTCAATCCCACTTCTTCACCTCTGTGAGCATCACCCAATGCAATGAGTGCTAAGTGGACTATTCAAAAATCATGAGAAATTAGTCAGTTACGACTACCTCTCATGGAAATGGTTATAGATGAATGACTAAATTAACGCAGTTGAATCCCAAAAATTATATCTAATATAATGCACTGTAAAAACCTCTCATACTTAAAATACTAAGAGTAAAGGGAGCTATTCTTGAATGGTTCATGAGGCACAATAGTTGCTAAGGTTTTTCAAATGGGGTAGCAAGCTAAGTGGGCTTGATTGTGGGGAAAACTCCAAAGTTAAGCGCGCTTGATCCAGAGGAGTTGTAGGATGGGTGACCTCCTGGGAAGTCTTGGTTACCAGGTGCAAGCCCTGGAAGTGATGATTGACGCTATGTGATTCATTTCACTAGTTTCAATCCCACTTCTTCACCCCTGTGAGCATCACCCGATGCAATGAGTTCTAAGTGGACTATTCAAAAATCATGAGAAATTAGTCAGTTACGACTACCTCTCATGGAAATGGTCCTAGATGAATGACTAAATTAACGCAATTGAATCCCAAAAATTATATCTAATATAATGCACTGCGGAAACCTCTCATACTTAAAATCATAATTTCTATTGGGAAAAACTGGGAATTTAAATGGTTTAAATGATTAATTTCAAGACATGCATGCTAGAAATTTTTTAGTGTGTATGAACCATATGAAAAAAAGGAAAAGTAGTCCAAATGGTCTTTTTAGCATCTTTCAGGACTTTTGTCAAACTGTTGCCAACTATTTGATAGGCAATCTCTTTGGCCAATAATTTTTCTGGTATGTACAGAGGTAGGACATGTGCAGGCGCATAAATTCCAAAAATACGGATGTATGTAAAGTACTCCTCACCAAACCACCTTCTTATATACTTAAGAATTTTATCAACTTCAGGGGTAAGTCTAGGGATTTTGACTTCAAAGATGACTTGGTAGACAGGGTTATTTCATTGCAGATTTTGAGAATAGGAGAGTAGTATTTTGATTCCCACGAGAAATATAACTGGACAAAGATGGGGGTTACTACTTCTTCGGTCCATTTCCATTCGAAGGAGGGAATTTCACAAGAAAAACAGACTGCATCCATGATATAAGAGCTCATGTAAAAAGGAGGGATTGTATTGGTTGTAACATTTCGATTTTTCCTATAGGTTGTGAAGAGTCTTATCAAATTATCGGAAAGAATGGTTGCCCAATTTAGAATATACCCATCAGAGACTGCTTCTATCAAGGGTTTCCAATTATCTTTAAACGTATTAGTATTTACAGACCCAAACAAGCGACACATCATTGCAACTATTTTAGAGTAAGGAATTTTAAGAGAAGCGATAGAATACATGCCCTTGCCATCATGCTTATTCCAGTTAGGGTCATTTATCCACTCTTTTATTACTATTGTAGGATTTTTGTTCTCTTGCATGAACTTTTGAACAAATCGTGAGTCACATTTCTTCTGAGGTTCTGGTAATTTATACATCTTCCTTAAATATGTTGGCCTGAGGGAACCAATGACAATTTTGTTACTGGTAACAAATTGTCTATCCCTTATATACACATTTTATAACACCCATATCACTAAGTTAGTGTATGGAAGCATTTTTGGACGAGCAAAAATTCTATGAAGAAAGGAGTTGTCCGCATCTGTCCAGGATTCTAAATCATTGGAAGAAGTATCATCATTGATGGCTTGCTTGTCTGGAATTACTTGAGGTTTATCATTCTCGAATAGTTGGTAAATCCATTCCCAACCTGAAGAACCAATATATGGATTGCATGTGTTATCTGTGATTAAGGGAGTCATTTAGTTGTTCTCCTCTTGCTACATGACTAACTGTGGTGGGGTGGCAGATTTTCTTCGTACTTTAATAACTCATGACATACTTTTATGCCTCGCATTTTAGAATTATCTTGTTCAAATAAAACCATAGATGATAAGCCCAAATCACTTTGAAATGTTGTTAACAGTATTATCAATTGAATTCCTGCGTAATGGGAATCCTTTGGTATTTAATTTAGAAACTAAATAATCAATTTAAAACCCCGAGATTACAAACACACATGAATGAACATTAAATTCGAAATTATGGGTCCACATGATTCTCATAAATGGCATTATATCGGGACATTTTATCGATGATTTGATAGTTGACATACTTTAGTGATTCAAGAAATCCGTGAAATGTGAAATGCGAAACTGCGACTGTGCGATGTCTTTAAACTGAATGTGATATCGATGTTTGGGCATTTCAAGAATTCTCCACTTCGCAATTTCGGTGTTTCGACATTTCAGTTATTCGCTAGTTCGCAATTCTGCACTTCACAATTCTCTTTTTCGCAACTTCTCTATTTTAGTATTTGGTCCCACTATATGCTTTTGCTTTGAATTTTTTTATTTTTAAGCATTTTTTACGGGCAAAGTTACCCTAAGGCCTAGGGTTGAAAGAACAGAGTGGATGGCATGTCATCAAAAGAATGACTCTAATTACCAATTTCTATGCTTTAAACTAGAAAGTGAGGATTTTGGACCTTACCCGTTTATCCTTCGTTTGTAGTAGATCCCTTAGGATGAAAACCCCCTACAACTCCTCGTGCTCTAAAACCTACAAATCAATCAAGAACAAGCACAAAAACTAGTTGTACAATATATATGTCCCAGATGTTAGCAAATTAGCATACACAATCTCATAAAGATAACATGAAATAAATTATTCAAGATTATTACACATGCATAAGAGATACATAACACGTGAACATCAAGAACATGATGGTACTTCTTTTATTGATAACATGTACAAAAAATAATAGTGGAGAAATCACCTAAGATCTGCCATGACCTTGAGCAAAATCGTCCTCTGGATTCGTCCAGCCCTAGCCTCACAAAGCTTCCTCCATAAATGGTGCACAAAGGATGTCACATAGAATGAGGGTGATCATCTCAAGGAAACAAAGGTTTCCTGAAACATGGGAAGTGCAAGAGGCACAGGGGAAATATCAGACTTGATCAGGGCTATAACAGGCTATAATATCAATAGTATTCTCTCTCTCCTCCCTTAGGTCATTCCCTTGAGGTGTATTTATACTTCCTCAAATTAGTTTTTTTCAGTTGGGGAACAGTTAGGCCATGGGCTGGGGTAGTTAAGTTAGAGGAAAAACTGTAAACCCTGCCTCAATAATAGGGAATTTTTATATTTTTTAATATTTTAAATGGCATACGTGGGTCAGCTATGGATGGACCCGCGTTTGCACGTGGAAAAAACTAGGCAGAGTTGCGTATGGATTTTAAAATATTGTTTTCTGATAAATGTGACCAAGTCTGAATGGAAGGGCTACCCAAGGCCAATGTATAAATCATCAAGTATATAGAGGTGATAAATTATGCTATAATAGATTCCCCCTAATATATGAGGTCAGAATGGGTACATGATGGTCGAAATGTATTATGTGCATAGAAAGAACATTGCAAGGGCTAGAGAGGACTTCACCATATTTTAGCCGACCAAAAACCAGTGATATAAATCAGAAATATAGCTCAAGTCTGAGGCGGGCATACCCATGCTCAGTGAAATAAAATCATGTCCGTGTATCAAGTATGGAGAGGATCCAATATGTATACAAGTATAACTGAAATGTAAAGTACATAGCGAATCATCTAATCACTGCCCTGAAGTATAAGTCAAAATCATGTCCAAGTATCACATATAAAATATTGATAAATGATGATGCATAGATATATGATCACTAAAGTCACAACTGGATCTCCAAGTACCAAATCATAAGTGGTGGAACAAATGGTACAACACGCAACTCAAGTGCCAACATATAAGATGTTGATGTGATGAAACTGCAACATATAAGGGTGGATGGTGTCACTGGCAGAAAACTGAAGGAGCTGTCAAAGTGAACCAAAGCATGCTGATGAAAACCCGAGGTCTTCACCGATCACCATGGCACAATTCTTCACAATGGGAATAAATGAGTTGAGGTCGACCATGTGAGAAATTGTTTTATTACCAATCATTGATGTATACCGCTAACAAATGCGAGACAACCCACCAATAATGATAATGATCAGTGTCAAGGTGCCCCAGTATAATCTAAAAAGTGCGAATAAATGAGTTGAAGTCGAACACTTGAGAGAATCTACCGATCAGGAGACATTGATGTATTCTCACTGTCGATGGCGAAGGAGTCTTCCACTGATGATTGCAAACCTTAAGAAGAAATAAGAGAGAAAATGGCATATATAAAACACAAGTAAACTTACATTTATAGAGAGAAACACAATATCAAAGCAAGATGCCACATGAATCCCATAGAGTGCTACAAACCCTGGTCTATTCCTTTGCCAAACTGCAGAGATGAATGTACAATAATGCTCAAAGCATTCCCAAAACTCCAACCATGCTAATGACTGATAAAACATAAGATATAGGCAAACAAAAACTAATCCTAGCCTTTGGGGGTCGAGCTCATAATATTAGGAGTTGTTCCAACAAAATCTAAACTGAGAACTAGAAAGTAGGCAATGGAAGAGCTTGCCTCTAAAAACTAGGAAACTGATTCATTCAGTTGCAAACTACCTTTTGATGGATGAATCTACCTCTATGAGTGAAAATTTAGCTAAATTACATCAAAATCCATCATTTCACATTAAATTACATCATGAGTTTGACAATTAGAAGGAAAAAGGTCAAACTATGAAAAAACTAGGCGAAAAACAAAGTTTTTGACCAAAAATGAGCAAAATTCCTCCAATGCGCCGCCCTTGATCTCCCTATGCGTAGCGCCTGTTTGCAGCTGATTTTGGAGGCCGTATCGGTTTCCAAATTTGCTCCAAGTGGGCTTGCTGGAAAGGTCTACCTATCTACATTCCATCACAATTGGAATTTTTGAATTTGGCCTCCATTTTCCCCTCCAAAACTGAGTTCTCCGAAGACTGCTTCCTGTGTGTCAAAAAAGGGGCAGAAAGGTCATTTTTGGGGTGTTTTTGACCTTTTTGGAAGCCCAAAACCTGTCAAAATTTCTTGGCCATTTGTGAGCATGCATATTTTTTTATGAAAAATTCAAAAATGTTGAGTTTTCATCAAAAGGAGTCCCCCATCAAAAGCGAGCGCCACGTGGCGCGGCGCATTGGGCAGAAAAACCTGTGTTTTGGCCCAAAAATTCCAAAAATGAAAAAAATGTCCCAAATTTTTTGAAATTTGGGCTGAGTGTCCTCCCTTAAGAGCTGTGTTGGGCCAAGGAAGCCTCAGCCAAGATCTGAATTCTATCATGCTTTTTTTGCCGCTTTGATGCCTTCTTCAACTTGGCCTTCAAAATCTTGATTCTTGCTTTGCACACATGGTTTCTCGCCAAGTAATGGTTGGCCATGTGTCTCAACATATTTTTCTCTTTTTTTGCCTTCTCCAATAGCTTTTCCAAATGTATATTTACCCTTTCAAGCCAAGTTTCACGATCAGCTTAAATTTCTTGCTCAAGTGATGTCAACTTGGTTTTGCTCCTTTTGGCGGCTTGGCGGTTCTCTCGTATGTTTTGCAGCTCCATAATGGTTTGCTGATCCTCTAGCTGCTTGTTTCTTTGTTCAATATATTTGATTATCCACTTTTCTCTTTGTAGGTTGAGGGACAAAGCATTAATGTCTGCCCGTTTCTCTCGAATGATCTCTTTAAGCTTTGAGCTTGGTGAGCCCAAATCGGTGTCATCATCCTGAATAAGAATTAAATCTGTCTCTTGCCCTCCTGAAGGCCCCTCATCATGTAATGGCCACTTGCCCTTGTCCTGTACCTTATCTTCTGATTGAGGAATCGAGACCCCTTCTACCCCGGTTGGAGATAATACTCGCTTTGCTGCTGCAAACAACCTTCTAGTGCCCTTTTGATAGGTGACAAACACTGGCACATTAGCGGTCTGTGTCTCATGAAGCTCCTGCTGATGTGAAGGCCCACCTGTCTCATGAAAATGTTCTAGAGGTACCTGAGGAGTCATGAAGAAACTTATGAGAAATTAAATCCTCCCATGAGATGTCCTATAAACCAAGCTGATGCATGACCACAATTTTGATGAGTGCAAAATGATATATATTGTTATACTGCTGCTGAGGAGTTTTCTTTTGCACTAGGGTGGTCATATTCTCAATATTTCAGCACATGAATTAGGGGAGATTCATCATTCTCACCCTGGTAAAGTGCATCAACAATCTGATGTGATAGGAATATAGGCAAGAAAATCGGCCCTCACAGCTGAAATACTTAATTATGAGTTTCATCAAGGGAGCATATGAGTCTTTGAGATACCGGAAGGGAAAAACTCTGTTGAGTTGTCTCAAATAACCAGGCTTGATGTAAGGCTCATACTGTTCTCTGTCAATCTGCTGCCTTTTATTCCACTGCTCTCTGACATTTGGAATGTCGGTTGCTAGAGAAATAGACTCTGGTGTCAAGGTGAATGTCACACCTGCAAGAGTGACTTGACCATTATGTAGATGAAGCACAAACAACTTGGCCAACTCATGATGGTACTAGACTCTAGAAACCATCTCACATAACTGATAACAGGATTGGTGTTGGAAGCATGTGATAGCAAGAGGGTAGGCCTGCAGCTCGGCAAGTGAAGTAGGCTCCTCTCGTACATGTTTACCCCCCTTGTGAGGTCTCCTTGGTGCATGCATTTCGGTTGGAGATTCACTATGTGTCTCTTCATCTCGGTCATAGGAGGAATCTGACTCCATGTTTGCTAATGTGTGAGTTTTCTTGATGAGTATGGAGAGGTTTATGATTTTTTTAGTTTTCTGCTACCAAGGATGAGAATGTATGAGGGACTTTGGAGGGAAAGGGTATGAGGGATTTTGGAAATAATATAGACAAGTTTTTAGGAATTGGGGTTTAGGGAATAGTATGTAGGCTTAGGGACAGCTTAGGGAATAGTATGTAGGCTTAGGGACAGTAATTAGGGTTTAGGATAGTGGGATTTAAGGAATATGGGAATTAGGGAATGAATGGATGAAAGTGATCCAGGTGGATATCGGTGGCCACCCACCTATTCCATTTGGACCAGCACCATCAATTCTTGCAGCTTTTCACATTCGGCACTACTATTTTTAGCAGGTTTTTGGGTCCTCCACTCTCGGAGCCGTTTTGGGGATTTAATGATCCAAGTGGATATTGGTGGTGACCCACCTATTCCATTTGAACCCCCATCATCAGTTCTTTCAGTTTTCAAGTTGCAACAAAACTTACTATTTTTAGCAGTTTTTCGGGTCCTAAACTTTCGAAGCCGTTTTGAGGCCCTAAACGACGTTTTTTGGGAATCGCACCTGCGAATATCATTCCATTTTGGAATTATATTCATGCTGAAATTTCTAGTCCTTGGATAGATCTTTCTAATGAGCTATTGAGCGCGTCAAACGGAGATCGGGTGCCAAAGTTACGCCCCCGGGAAGTTGAACCACCAATTCACCCAAACGGGCACCCACAGTTTTGGCGCCTCATCTCCTACGGTTAGGTTTTTGGACGTTTCAGATTCTACATTGTTTCTCAACAATAAATAGGCCCTCAAGCCTCATTGTAACATAGTTCAGAGTTCTGTAGCCATCACATCTCTTCTCAGAGATTCGCTACCAGCACCCTAGCTATTTTATTTCCATTATGCCTGTAAGCATATTTCTGTTATCTAATATTAATGAAATGAAGCATTATTTCTGCTGCATCTCTTTGTTCATGGTTATTTCTGTATTCTGTTGCGTTCCTACATAAAATCTGAATCAGTGGTATTAGAGCGGGTCTGCTCTTTCTTTGTTTTTCTTTGCATGTCCCCAACGCGGTCAGGGTATAAGGAGTTAGGGCTCAATCTGGTTGAACCCTTGCACGATCAGCCTCGCAAACCCTGACGACCTCCCATGGCGGAAGAAAAGAAAGACGAGGGAGAAGGAGATCCTATCAAAATATTGCTCGAGGAGGCCCTCGAGAAACAAAGGAACACGATGATGGATAACTTTGCCCAAATCCTTCAACGATTGCCCACATATGGCGCATCTGCATCCAACAGCCACTCTGGAGGTGCCACTCCCTTTAAGGTACAGGTAAACTTTGACATTCCTATATTTGAAGGAAAAATAGATGCAGAAGCCGTAGACAGATGGTTAAATTTTCTGGAAGGGTATTTCTCGGTCCATGACTTCTCTGACCGAGAAAAGATTATTTTTGCACTCCTCAAAGCCGCCCCCCATGTCAAAGACTAGCGGGAAACTTACCGTGAGCAAGAGAGCGAAGGGGAACCCTCTTTGTTCTCAACCACACCCACTTGGAATTCATTCAGAGATGGCATCAAGGAACAATATTACCCCGTGGGGAGCTATGAGGACAAATACATCTAATGGACCACGCTGCGGCAACAAAAGGATCAAGATGTGCACGAACTGACGAATTTGTTCCATACCCTGTGCACAAAGTTGGGTATTAAAGATTCAAAGAGACATTTGGTGCTCAAGTACCGCAGTTGTCTACACAAACACATTTAGGAGGAAATGGAGTTCCTCGACATTACATCACTTGGCACGACATATCGCTATGCCACCAAGGTCGAGCAGAAATTTAAGCAAAAGAAGCGAGACTTTGGATCTGTGAATCCAAAAGGTGCCCCCAAACCGAAGAACAAGGGGCAAGGCCAAAGCAATGTGACTCATAACAACACCAAAAATCCAAAGAAGGACACAGGGAAGTGGTGTGAATTTCATAACAGCCCCACTCACAACACAAACGAGTGTCGGGCCAAACAGTCTTTGGTGGCCGAACTAAAGGCACCCGAATCAGATGCATTTTCTGATCCTGAGTTAGAACCAGACAAAGGCAATGACAAAGGGAAGCAAATCATTGATGCGGATCCCAGTGCCATTGTTGCCACCACCAAGATCCAGAAGGAGGGTCCAGAGGATCCAGAGGAGGGGGAGCGCCTCTTCCAGTCGCAGATGTGGGTAAAGGGTTCTCCGCTGCAATTTCTCGTCGATAGCGGAAGCCAAAAGAACCTCATTTCAGCAGAGGTCGTGAAGCGGCTCGGCCTACCGACCATAGCACACCCACAGCCGTATACCATCAGGTGGCTCCACCCAGGGAGAGATCTCCGCATCCGCCAGCAGTGCCGCCTTCCGTACAGTATCAAGCCATTCACGGATGAGGTATTATGTGATGTTGCTCCTCTTGATGTAGCTGATGTATTATTGGGCCAACCATACTTATGGAGGTGACATGATGTGTATGAGTCTAGGCCTCGTGCTGTTATTATTACTTTGGGAAATAACTTGTACAGGATACCAGAGGTAGCACCGCCTCCTATCGCCTCTTTAGCTACTGCAAAAAAACGCAGTAAGATTGTTTCCCAAACCAGGAAATTTATTTTCCTTACAACTCACTAACTGATCTAGGTGGATATCGGTGGCCACCCACCTATTCCATTTGGACTAGCACCATCAATTCTTGCAGCTCTTCACATTCAGCACAACTTACTATTTTTAGCAGGTTTTCGGGTCCTCCACTCCTGGAGCTGTTTTGGGGCCTTAATGATCCAAGTCGATATTGGTGGCCACCCACCTATTCCATTTGAACCCCCACCATCAGTTCTTTCAATTTTCAAGTTGCAACAAAACTTACTATTTTTAGCAGTTTTGTGGGTCCTGAACTTCCGGAGCCGTTTTGAGGCCTTAAACGACGTTTTTTGGGAAAATGGAGAGCAACATGGGTCTATGAACCGATGTTGCTCATTCAAAATTTGTACTGCTCGGATAGATATTTCTAACGAGCTATTGAGTGCGTCAAACGGAGATCGGATGCCAAAGTTACGCCCCCGGGAAGTTGAACCACCAATTTACCCAAACGGGCGCCCACAGTTTTGGCGCCTCATCTCCTAGGTTAGCTTTTTGGATGTTTCGGATTCTACATTTTTATCAACAATAAATAGGCCCTCGAGCCTCATTGTAACACAGTTCATAGGTCTATAGCCATCACATCTCTTCTCAGAGATTCGCTACCAGCACCCTAGCTATTTTATTTCCATTATGCTTGTAAGCGTATTTCTGTTATTTGATATTAATGAAATGAAGCATTATTTCCGATGCATCTCTTTGTTCATGGTTATTTCTGTATTTTGTTGTGTTCCTGCATAAATCCAGATTACTCACAGGGAAAGAAAAATATTGTGGCCACAACCTCGAAACAGGGCTCCCTTGCACGGCTGCAGCAAATGGACAAATTCATGGAGGAATACGAGGACATTTTCTCCTCATTCCTAGAGGTTCCCCTACACTGTCAGGACAAGCACTCCATTGATCTGACTCCCAACGCACCACCACCTGATGTTGCCATACATCCTGCAACTACACATATAGAATCCAAACATGTACTGTCTGAGGGTGATAAAGAAACCAAATTTACTAAACGCATCCAACATGTCCACCCGCAGGGCCATGACATCTTCAACACATCTAATACTCAGTTCAACAGAATTTGCCTCATCTCATGGAGGATCTCAATGCAATGGGGACCATTTCTTCCTAATGAGGGAGGAATGATCCAGGTGGATATCGGTGGCCACCCACCTATTCCATTTGGACCAGCACCATCAATTCTTGCAGCTTTTCACATTCGGCACAACTTACTATTTTTAGCAGGTTTTCGGGTCCTCCACTCTCAGAGCCGTTTTGGGGGTTTAATGATACAGGAGGATATTGGTGGCCACCCACCTATTCCATTTGAACCCCCATCATCAGTTCTTTCAGTTTTCAAGTTGCAACAAAACTTACTATTTTTAGCATTTTTTCGGGTCCTAAACTTTCGGAGCCGTTTTGAGGCCCTAAACGACGTTTTTTGGGCATCGCGCCTCCAGTGAATATCATTATGTTTCGAAATGATATTCGTGCTGAAATTTTTAGTCCTCGGATAGATATTTCTAACGAGCTATTGAGCGCGTCAAACAGAGATCGGGTGCCAAAGTTACGCCCCCGGGAAGTTGAACCACCAATTCACCCAAACGGGCGCCCACAGTTTTGGCGCCTCATCTCCTACGGTTAGGTTTTTGGAAGTTTCAGATTCTACATTATTTCTCAACAATAAATAGGCCCTCGAGCCTCATTTTAACATAGTTCAGAGGTCTGTAGCCATCACATCTCTTCTCAGAGATTCGCTACCAGCACCCTAGCTATTTTATTTCCATTATGCCTGTAAGCATATTTTTGTTATCTGATATTAATGAAATGAAGCATTATTTCCACTGCATCTCTTTTTTCATGGTTATTTATGTATTTTGTTGCGTTCCTGCATAAAATCCGGATCAGAAAGTGACAAATGAATGGAGGAGTCAAAAAGTGAGGGAGTGATGGAGTGGATTTGGTAGCAAAAACACAAAGACAAACCCTAGGCAATTTTTTTTGAGAAAATTTGGAAGGAGGTAGGGTTTGAATTTTATCACACTAAACCACCATAAATCTTAAGAAAACTTCTTCACTAGCAATGGAGGGGATCTTAACTTACTTGCACACCACGTATTTTGAGCAAATTTGGAAAATTCGGGGAAGTTTAAGGTGAAATCGGGCTTTGAAGCTCTGTGCGCCGTGCCTCAAACCCAGTGCGTCACGCTTCCCTGATGCATCACGCCTGTGTGTTTCTTGCACTCTGGAGGGCGCTCCAATGCGCCGCGCCTCAAGCTCAACGCGTCGCGCCCTTGAAATTTGCACAATTTTCCCTCAAACTCGCTCCCTTTCTCCAACACGAATTTCTCTTGTTTAATTTTTCTTCTTTGAATGCCAAAGAGCTCTTTGAAGATGATCAAAGGGTTTATATACAAGAGCTTTTAATTTTCCACTCATAAAACTCACTTTTATAATGTTTGCATTGTGACTTACTCTTTCAACTCTGTTTTGGGCAGTTTGCTTCATTTTTACCTTTGATGAACTGAATGATTTGATTTTTTAGTTTGCCTTGTAGGGGATGGAGTTTCTGAAGCTTGGTAAGGTGACCAGGGTTGCCAATGAAGTTGCTTACATGGGAAAAACTGAAATTACATCAAATTTTATACATCAAAACATAGAATACTCTGTTTTTCCTCAAAACAAGGTTTTGAGGAAAAATACATTTCTGAGCATGTGATTATGCAATTTATTGGTACTAGAACTTTATTCAACCTCCTCATGTGCCTACTGAGCATTATTGGACATTTTGAAGACCTTTTTGATGAAACCCTAGACCTAATGAAACTGAAACCCTATAAATGACTCTTACAAATTTAAAGACGAAAAGTGAATGTAGATGATCTTGATGAATGGAAATGGGCCAGCAGGTAAAGGACATGAGGGAAAATGTACAACAAGCCACTACCGTGAGATGATCCATGCTCCTAATGGAATGTAGCTGACTGATTGAGACACCTAATATGCAATGAAACAAGAGAATTTGCTCACTGACGGAGGGATGAAGATACCGACACTAACAGGTTCATGAGGCACAATAGTTGCTAAGGTTTTTCAAATGGGGTAACAAGCTAATTAGGCTTGATTGTGGGGAAAAATCTGCAGTTAAGTGCACTTGAGCTAGAGGAGTTCTAGGATGGGTGACCTTCTGGGAAGTCCTGGTTACCAGGTGCAAGCCCTGGAAGTGATGATTGACGCTATGTGATTCATTTCACTAGTTTCAATCCCACTTCTTCACCTCTGTGAGCATCACCCAATGCAATGAGTGCTAAGTGGACTATTCAAAAATCATGAGAAATTAGTCAGTTACGACTACCTCTCATGGAAATGGTTATAGATGAATGACTAAATTAACGCAGTTGAATCCCAAAAATTATATCTAATATAATGCACTGTAAAAACCTCTCATACTTAAAATACTAAGAGTAAAGGGAGCTATTCTTGAATGGTTCATGAGGCACAATAGTTGCTAAGGTTTTTCAAATGGGGTAGCAAGCTAAGTGGGCTTGATTGTGGGGAAAACTCCAAAGTTAAGCGCGCTTGATCCAGAGGAGTTGTAGGATGGGTGACCTCCTGGGAAGTCTTGGTTACCAGGTGCAAGCCCTGGAAGTGATGATTGACGCTATGTGATTCATTTCACTAGTTTCAATCCCACTTCTTCACCCCTGTGAGCATCACCCGATGCAATGAGTTCTAAGTGGACTATTCAAAAATCATGAGAAATTAGTCAGTTACGACTACCTCTCATGGAAATGGTCCTAGATGAATGACTAAATTAACGCAATTGAATCCCAAAAATTATATCTAATATAATGCACTGCGGAAACCTCTCATACTTAAAATCATAATTTCTATTGGGAAAAACTGGGAATTTAAATGGTTTAAATGATTAATTTCAAGACATGCATGCTAGAAATTTTTTAGTGTGTATGAACCATATGAAAAAAAGGAAAAGTAGTCCAAATGGTCTTTTTAGCATCTTTCAGGACTTTTGTCAAACTGTTGCCAACTATTTGATAGGCAATCTCTTTGGCCAATAATTTTTCTGGTATGTACAGAGGTAGGACATGTGCAGGCGCATAAATTCCAAAAATACGGATGTATGTAAAGTACTCCTCACCAAACCACCTTCTTATATACTTAAGAATTTTATCAACTTCAGGGGTAAGTCTAGGGATTTTGACTTCAAAGATGACTTGGTAGACAGGGTTATTTCATTGCAGATTTTGAGAATAGGAGAGTAGTATTTTGATTCCCACGAGAAATATAACTGGACAAAGATGGGGGTTACTACTTCTTCGGTCCATTTCCATTCGAAGGAGGGAATTTCACAAGAAAAACAGACTGCATCCATGATATAAGAGCTCATGTAAAAAGGAGGGATTGTATTGGTTGTAACATTTCGATTTTTCCTATAGGTTGTGAAGAGTCTTATCAAATTATCGGAAAGAATGGTTGCCCAATTTAGAATATACCCATCAGAGACTGCTTCTATCAAGGGTTTCCAATTATCTTTAAATGTATTAGTATTTACAGACCCAAACAAGCGACACATCATTGCAACTATTTTAGAGTAAGGAATTTTAAGAGAAGCGATAGAATACATGCCCTTGCCATCATGCTTATTCCAGTTAGGGTCATTTATCCACTCTTTTATTACTATTGTAGGATTTTTGTTCTCTTGCATGAACTTTTGAACAAATCGTGAGTCACATTTCTTCTGAGGTTCTGGTAATTTATACATCTTCCTTAAATCTGTTGGCCTGAGGGAACCAATGACAATTTTGTTACTGGTAACAAATTGTCTATCCCTTATATACACATTTTATAACACCCATATCACTAAGTTAGTGTATGGAAGCATTTTTGGACGAGCAAAAATTCTATGAAGAAAGGAGTTGTCCGCATCTGTCCAGGATTCTAAATCATTGGAAGAAGTATCATCATTGATGGCTTGCTTGTCTGGAATTACTTGAGGTTTATCATTCTCGAATAGTTGGTAAATCCATTCCCAACCTGAAGAACCAATATATGGATTGCATGTGTTATCTGTGATTAAGGGAGTCATTTAGTTGTTCTCCTCTTGCTACATGACTAACTGTGGTGGGGTGGCAGATTTTCTTCGTACTTTAATAACTCATGACATACTTTTATGCCTCGCATTTTAGAATTATCTTGTTCAAATAAAACCATAGATGATAAGCCCAAATCACTTTGAAATGTTGTTAACAGTATTATCAATTGAATTCATGCGTAATGGGAATCCTTTGGTATTTAATTTAGAAACTAAATAATCAATTTAAAACCCCGAGATTACAAACACACATGAATGAACATTAAATTCGAAATTATGGGTCCACATGATTCTCATAAATGGCATTATATCGGGACATTTTATCGATGATTTGATAGTTGACATACTTTAGTGATTCAAGAAATCCGTGAAATGTGAAATGCGAAACTGCGACTGTGCGATGTCTTTAAACTGAATGTGATATCGATGTTTGGGCATTTCAAGAATTCTCCACTTCGCAATTTCGGTGTTTCGACATTTCAGTTATTCGCTAGTTCGCAATTCTGCACTTCACAATTCTCTTTTTCGCAACTTCTCTATTTTAGTATTTGGTCCCACTATATGCTTTTGCTTTGAATTTTTTTATTTTTAAGCATTTTTTACGAGCAAAGTTACCCTAAGGCCTAGGGTTGAAAGAACAGAGTGGATGGCATGTCATCAAAAGAATGACTCTAATTACCAATTTCTATGCTTTAAACTAGAAAGTGAGGATTTTGGACCTTACCCGTTTATCCTCCGTTTGTAGTAGATCCCTTAGGATGAAAACCCCCTACAACTCCTCGTGCTCTAAAACCTACAAATCAATCAAGAACAAGCACAAAAACTAGTTGTACAATATATATGTCCCAGATGTTAGCAAATTAGCATACACAATCTCATAAAGATAACATGAAATAAATTATTCAAGATTATTACACATGCATAAGAGATACATAACACGTGAACATCAAGAACATGATGGTACTTCTTTTATTGATAACATGTACAAAAAATAATAGTGGAGAAATCACCTAAGATCTGCCATGACCTTGAGCAAAATCGTCCTCTGGATTCGTCCAGCCCTAGCCTCACAAAGCTTCCTCCATAAATGGTGCACAAAGGATGTCACATAGAATGAGGGTGATCATCTCAAGGAAACAAAGGTTTCCTGAAACATGGGAAGTGCAAGAGGCACAGGGGAAATATCAGACTTGATCAGGGCTATAACAGGCTATAATATCAATAGTATTCTCTCTCTCCTCCCTTAGGTCATTCCCTTGAGGTGTATTTATACTTCCTCAAATTAGTTTTTTTCAAATTAAACAACAGGGGTTGCTGGCCGGGGTAGTTGGGTTAGGAGGAAAATTGTAAACCCCGCCTCAATAATCGAGAAATTATATATTTTTTAATATTTTAAATAGCATGCACGGGGCTGTTATGGATGTACCCATGTGTGCACGTGGAAAAAACTAGGCAGAGTTGCATATGGATTTTAAAATATTGTTTTTTGAGAAATGTGACCTAGTCTGAATGGAAGGGCTACCCAAGGCCAATGCATAAAACTTATCAAAGGCACATAGAGGTGACAATGAAAGCGTGGCCGAGATTCCTCTCTAACATATGATATCGGGCTGGCACATGATGGTCGAACAAGCAGGCAAGCAGAAAGAACACGTGGCGGCTAGAGAGGACTTCACCATATTTTAGCCGACCAAAAACCAGTGATATAAATCAGAAATATAGCTCAAGTCTGAGGCGGGCATACCCATGCTCAGTGAAATAAAATCATGTCCGTGTATCAAGTATGGAGAGGATCCAATATGTATACAAGTATAACTGAAATGTAAAGTACATAGCGAATCATCTAATCACTACCCTGAAGTATAAGTCAAACTCATGTCCAAGTATCACATATAAAATATTGATAAATGATGATGCATAGATATATGATCACTAAAGTCACAACTGGATCTCCAAGTACCAAATCATAAGTGGTGGAACAAATGGTACAACACGCAACTCAGGTGCCAACATATAAGATGTTGATGTGATGAAACTGCAACATATAAGGGTGGATGGTGTCACTGGCAGAAAACTGAAGGAGCTGTCAAAGTGAACCAAAGCATGCTGATGAAAACCCGAGGTCTTCACCGATCACCATGGCACAATTCTTCACAATGGGAATAAATGAGTTGAGGTCGACCATGTGAGAAATTGTTTTATTACCAGTCATTGATGTATACCGCTAACAAATGCGAGACAACCCACCAATAATGATAATGATCAGTGTCAAGGTGCCCCAGTATAATCTAAAAAGTGCGAATAAATGAGTTGAAGTCGAACACTTGAGAGAATCTACCGATCAGGAGACATTGATGTATTCTCACTGTCGATGGCGAAGGAGTCTTCCACTGATGATTGCAAACCTTAAGGTACTGACAAAAGGACTCTAGAACTTATTCCCAAAGCAATGAGTTGAATTCCATGGGAAAATATTTGCTAGAAGGAAGGCATTAAGGCATCCCACATCAGTCCAGTGTGAGTTTAACCTGCGGGCCAAGATTTGGAAGGAATCAGACAAAGAAAAGTGTAGTAACCAACCCGAAGTACGTTTCTGGCATGCAAAAAATGTAGCTAGTGCATGGAAGAAACCCTTTGAACCAACGAATAATGAAAGATGACAAAGAGTTGAGATATCCACCGATAGGGTCAAATGGAAATCAAGGTACTACAAAAATCTCAGGTGTGATAATGTAAGCTGAAGTCGAACACAAGGGAACCCAATCATTCAAAGACCCATCATGTTGATCAAATGATGAGCACAAGGTCACCTATCAATGATGTAAATAGGGCCAGGGTGTGGCTCTAGGTTTACTCTCAGAGCAATATGTTGAAGTCGATAAGAGACAAACCCGCCAGCAAGAATTCAATGGAGACCTTCTCAAACCAGCATGAGCAAAGGACCAAATAGCTGATGTGATAGAACAAGATACTAACCAAACCGGGATGGCCGACTGAAAAATGAGTCAAGGGACACCGCAGAAAGGTCGACCCAAGTTAACTTCCCTTGAACAAAAGCACGACTTATTTTTTACTATGGCAGCAAATGATAACTCTGTATAAGTTTGTCACGCAGGAGGCATAAACAAACCCTCCATATGATTGGAAGAGATAACAAACCGGGAGAGTACTGACTTGATAACAAGATTATGGCTTCTCCTAATTCAAAAACTAAAACCATCCCAAATGGAGAAAATACTTAGCTTTTTTGTGCTTTGTTCAAGGGCGACACAACTGACACTATAGATGTCATCAAGTATGAAAGTATTGTCCTGTTCCCTCTCCTTTTCAAATATATATATATTTTTTCTTTTTCATATTTCAAAGCCTGAAAAATAATAAAATAATGCCTATAGTACAATGGATAGAACGAGTGTTGTTAAACAGATGCACTAGTTCCTGGGATAGGAACAATCCTATTATGAATGCAAGGTGGCGAAAACTGGTAAGTGACACTCAAAGGGATGTTCCATATGTGGGTAAAGGTGTCAAGTTGCAAAGACTAAGTGATTGCATGGTTAACTTGTACAGAAAGACGTGGTCAAAAGAGGGCTTAAACATGAGTCCAAATGAAGCCGACTAAAGGCCAAGATAAACAAGTGGTCAATATGCAATGCAGTAATACAACTCGACAAAAATGGGAGCCTCTAGGGTAAATGACCAGAATAAAGATAGAGAAGAAGAAGAAGAAGAATGAGACTTCAACGCATAAGTCAAGGCAGGAAAAAAGAGGACTCCCAAGCCTACACAGATTGCAACATGGCTAACAAATTCTAGCGAGGAACTAACTAGGAAGCCCATGTAAAGGAAGGCTCTACCACCAAGTCATGATTTTAAAAAATCGGCGAGTGAAATTGGTTAAATAGTCATGACATGATGGGGTTGACCCTATGGCAAGTGATCAAAATGGAGGCTAGTATGCAGAAATGCAATAGAAAGTGAATTCCCTAACCTATAAGCCAATTCAGAATCAAATACCTTCCATGACAGGTCAGCGGTCATGGATCCGAAGAAAAATTGGAAATATCTCAAAATCACTAGAATGTACCTGAAAATAACTTTTCCCAACACTTACAAGCCAAAAGGTTAAATACGCTTAACAAGATTCGAAAAATAGACGCAAATGAAATTTGTGAAAAAAATTCAAATTTTGGGCATGAATAAGCATTTTCACTCACATTTTCATCATTTGTGTAGTGCAGAAGTGGAAAAAGAGCTCTGGAGCAAAAAAAACCCCTTCTTGCAAACTGAGAAACCGGCCACCGAATCAACTCAAACCAGTCAGGTAAGCCTCGTACTCATCTTTTTTATCAATTTCATTACTGTTTTAAGAAATTTTTTTGATTTTTGACTGTAGGAAATACATTTTTATTGAAACCCTCTGCGTATACATGGGTTCGTTATGAGGAACTCGCGTATATACGCGACTGTGTCAAAATGAAGTCATGCATTCACAAAGCAGAATTCAAAAATTTATATCTAATGGGTCAATGGATGAAATTGATTAGGATGACTATCAATTGGAGGGAAAGGGAGCACAGTGCAATAGACAATAAATTCATGGAGGACCAACGATCATTGGATATACTTTGGAGCTGTGGTTTATTAAAAATTTTCAAAATGCCAAATATGAAAACCAATACTCGATTTCTCGAGATGATGATCAATTATTGGGAACTAGATGAAGATTGTTTTATGATTGATCAGATGCCATTGAGGATTGTGTTGGAAGACATCTATTTTATCACTAGACTTTCCCGGAGGGGAGAACCAGTTGATTTGCATCGTAAGCCCACTTGAGGGCTTAATTTAGATGACTATGTCTAGGTATACTGTGTAGATGGTGCAAAGAAGGTGGGAACTCAGATCCCAATCAAGGATGTACGATACTTATACATGAAAATCATTCTTTTCACTATTGGTAGAGTGGCAGGGTCGACATCCCTCCACCAAGCTTCACACACTCAAATGAGTCAAGCAGTGGATTGCTTGACCCACCTCTATGGTTGGTGCACAACAATTTTGGCTAATCTAAAGAAAAAACTAACTTCCATCTGACAGGTAAAGACAAAACACTTTGGATATGGTACTGTTCTGCTAAAATTCTTCTTTGAGAGAGTCCTAGGGCTTTGGCCCAAGATCATCTCTTCCATCAGTGGTACAAGGGATCTAAGGATAGCCTAATGAGCAGACTTTATGAAAATACTAGGGGGAAGTGAAGTTCCCCACACTACATGGGAAGATGAGTCCTTCCAGTGGTGGGAAGAATATGTCATCGACTCAGTAGAGAACTATCCCCATGTTGGGATGGATTTTAGAGAAGATCCTAATTTGGTTATTCCACCCGAAGCAGCATGGGGTGCATTGGTAAGATTTCACAGTTATTTTTTTATTATGTGATTTTTTTATTTTTCAAATTATATGCAAAATGAAAAATGTTTTTGATAGGACGATATGACTTGAAAATTTTAATGATCATGATGCAAACAAGGGACCGGTTAGAGGAGAGGTCTACCCAAGACATAAGCATCACAAAGGAGAGGTGGATAATGTTGAAGACCCAGGAAGGACCCTTCATGACATCCAGAGAAACTTGGAGAGTTTAACTCGCCAAGTACCCATGGCAGCTATAGAGGATCTTTTTAAGGCTATCCAAAGGAGGGTGGTTGGAGTACCACGTGACTGGGTGTGGTTATTCCATTGTGTAGCTACTGCTATTGTGTTCTATCGAAACACAAATGTTGGGCAGTGTCCTTAGGGATAGATTTAGATTTTATTGGATGACTATATTATTATTTTTTATGATAGACATGATCGGGCATAAGCCCTAATTTTGTAGGACATGATGGTCCAGTTTTTGTATATTTTGAACACTCTGATCTATATCTATATATATATAGTGATTTTATATGATGTGATTGTCCCAAATGTACAATGATGAATGATTTTTTTGATATTTTAAAAGTACTGAATGATAAATGTGCCAATCAAGTGCTTGATTAGCTAATGATTCTGCTAACAAATTATCAAATCAAAGAATATGAATGAATGTAATAAATTGAAATGAACATTGTAACAAATGTACCCTAAAAAATAATTGATGTAAAAATGGGTCTCTGACATGATAGGTGTTGTTTAATTGTGAAACCACCAGTTGTGAATCCAAGTAAACTACTAATGAATCAACACCAAGAGATATTGCCTCTGAGAGTAGGTTGAACACTATAGTGTATTCTGCCACGTTCTTCGAAGCAGGACCAATTCACATACCCCTTGAGACTAACAACTGACCATATGGATAGTGAATTACCCAAGCTGAGGAAGCCAAGTTCCAGGTATGTATACTAGCACCATCGACAAAGCCAAAATGACACATCTCATCCAAGAATACCTGCCAAAGCAGATCAAAATCATAAAAGTCACACCAAAAATAGAAAACAAACATGTACAAAAATACAATATATACAACAAATAAAATTCTAGGCCGAAGCCTAGGAATAATACTTCTTCAAATAAAGCCCATTTATAGGCTCCGCCAGCTCGATCCCATTAAAATCAACTGAGGCATAAGCTTCCTTTTTCAGGACCTTCTTGACAATGAAGGGTCCATACCAAATGGATTTGAAATTGCCTTCCCCCAAGGCATCCTTCTCTTGGGCATAAACCAAGACAAGGTCGCCTTCAGAGAAAACCCTAGGCTTGACCACCTTATCATACTGAACCTCTACTCATTTCTTATGTGCTTCATTCATTGTAGCTGCATATGGGTGTTGCTCATCGAGATGTTCTAGATGAATAAGGCATTCTTCGAGACTAGAAGTGTCAAGAAGAAGCTCAAATTCCATTTTAAGGGAAGGAATTTGGCATTCAATAGGAAATATAGATTCCAACCCATAAACTAATTGAAATGGAGTGAAATTGGTTGCAGTCTTTACAGACATCCGGTATGCCCAGAGTGCAGGGTACGTCATGACGTGCCAATTGGATCTAGCTTTATCAATTTTCCATTGAAGAATAGTCTTCAAGGATTTGTTAACGGCTTCAACTTTCCCATTAGCTTGAGGATAATAAGGAGATGAATGCTCTTGCCGAAAACCCAATTTGAGAGCCAATTCATCCATCGTACTATTCTTAAAATGACTGCCACGGTCAGTGAAAATATATTTAGGGATACCGAAGCAAGAAATGACTTGGTTAAATAGGAACAGGGTTATTGTCTCACCATCATTCCCAAAAGTAGGCATAGCCTCAACCCACTTCGTAAAGTATTCTACAGCTACAATAATGTACTTATGACCCTTAGCCAAAGGCGGGTTACAAGTAGTATAATCAATACCCCACTTTGTGAACAGACCGACAATGATGACAAGAAAGAGCGGAGCTGGATGAATGTGCATCTTTCGGGTATAAACTTGACAAGGATGACATTTTTTTACCTCCTCAACACAATCTTTGAAAATCAAGGGCCAAAAGTATCTTGCACGCAAGAATTTTTGGGTTGTAGCAAGCCCAAATAAATGACTACCAAAAGCTCCACTATGGAAATCATTCAGCACAACCTCAGCTTCTTCGAGATTTAAGAAACTTCTAAGGATCAAATCGACCCCGCGACGATATAGAGTGTCACATGTGATCAAATAAATTTTAGCTAAGTGACACAACTTTTGATGCACATCTTTCAAAAAATCTAAGGGAAACTTCGCATTCTGGAGATAAACTATGAGATCTCCATACCAAGGATCCTGTGAGGAAATGAGAAAAATATGTTCATTAGGAAATGGTTCTTCATAAACAATCTCTTCTCCACAGGGAAACTCAAAAATCAACTCTGCAAATACCAATGACTTCTTGGATTTGGTAGACAGGAATTCGAGATCAAAATCTTGCAAAATAACAATCCATCGATTGTATTTTCCCTAATCACTCGCCTACTGAGAACAAAGTGAAATGGATTAACTGTCACCAAAACATAAGTTTTGTGAAGGAGGATATAATTTCTGAGCCACTGGATAGCATGGACAACTACCAAATCTAGTTTCTTAATCAGAGAATACTGAATTTCGGGACCTACCAAGCCTTGACTAAGGTAGTATACAACATGCTCGCAAAAGGCATCATCTTCCTGAACCAGAACCATACCTATGGTAGATTTTGATGCAATGAGATACAAGGGTAAATCCCTACTATAATCAGGTGGACTCAGTAATGGAGCAGAGGTCAAATATTTTTTCAAAGCATTAAACGAGTGTTGAGCAAAGTCATCCTAGAAAAAAAGAACTCCTTTCTTTAACAACCTCATAAATCCCTTTGTAATCTTGGCATAATTCATGATAAATCTCCCTAAGAAATTGGCCTTGCCTTGTAGACTTCGAAGTTGACGGATTGAAGATGGGGGAGGCAACTAAAGTATTGCTTCAACCCTGAATGGATCTACTTGAATCCCCTCCATAAACACGATGAATCCCAAACACCAACTGGATGTGACAGCGAAAACACACTTATCAGGGTTCAACTGAATTTTATAATACTGACACCGTTCAAAAAATTGACAAAGGTGTGAAGGATGATCAATTCTCTTGCGAGAATGAGAAAACTAAATCATCCAAATACACATCGATAAAATGTTTGATGTCATGGAAGGCATAGGACATAGCCTACTGAAAGGTAGCTCCATCATTTTTAAGGCTGAAAGGCATATTTTTGTAATAAAAGGTACCACAGGGGAAAATAAAAGTAGTCTTATGTTGATCTTCAGGACGAATAGTGATCTGATTATATCTCGAGAAATCGTCCATGAAGGATAAAATCTCATTCCCCACACAGTCATCGTTAATTTGATCTATAAATGGTATGGGGTAATTACCTTTAGGACATGCCTTATTCAAATCCATGAAATCGATGGAAACTCAGATCATTCCTTGTTTTTTGTCCACGGGAACTGGATTCAAAAACCACTCAGTTCATGAAAAGGGGTATATGAAACCCGCCTTTAGCAGCTTCTCAACCTCATCTTTCATAGCTGCAGCCTTCCTAGGGTTGACCAGACGAAGCTTCTACCAAATAGGCTTAGTGTTTTCATATGTCTTGATCTCATGCTGGACAATAGATGGATCTATACCAGGCATTTCCTCATAAGACCAAGAAAACACATCCTGAAATTCTCGAAAGAGATTAGTGTAATTCTAAATCTCTTCAGGGGAAAATTCAGCTCCAATGAAGATATTCTCAATAATGTTGAGATGTTCACTGGAGTAGTATCAGAAATAACATCCATGTTCCCTTTAGAAAATACTTATGCTGCTGTTAAGGGGTTCAAGACTGGGTGAACAAGACCAGAAGACTGAAGGCTAGACAAACTTGTTTCAACTTCTCGCAAGTCTGGTAGAAAATAGGACCGATGATGCAAATCATCCCACAGTCTCTCTACACCAGTCATTTCTTTAAGGATGGCCTCTTCATATGGAAGAGTGGTATCAAGGCAACCCTTAGCAGAATTTGAACTAAGAGTCCAAGCCAGAGCCACATCTCCATCCAATTCCTCCGGTGAAAGAGAAACAGGTATGGAGTCTACAGAGTCAACAATAGATCGATAAGAAATCTCAGCTGCAGACATAGGCAATTTCATTCCACCCACTTGGCCTTCCTCTAATGTGGAGGTAGGAGAAGGCAAGGTCCAAGGATCCAAAAATAATGAGTTTGAAAGAACTCACTTCGAGAAGGAACCCTGGAGGATGAAATAGCATGGATATGAACCGAAGGAAGTGGAAAATCAAGAGTACCCATCAAATATGTATACATTCCAACCCCCAAATTCTCAACAGGTTGCTTGGTATCATTCAACAAGGGAATATTTGAGTCAGCAGATGCATTCGAATCTACAGGAGAATAGTCCATCTGATCAACAGTGACAATCTTCCCTTCATGAGGAAAACATAAAATGAAAAATAATGACGAAGAAATAGCATCTATCTCACAAATATAGTTTTGCCCCAACAGAAGGTTGTAGTCTAGATTTGCATCAATTATCTCAACCTTGATATTGATAGTTTTACCCCCAACACAGATGGGTAAAGCTGGAACAATGCCATGTGGCCTATGAGAATGACCATCAAATGTAGTCAGAAGAGTATCAGAAAGGATAGCTGAAGGAGATCTAATAGCCTTCCAGCATGAGATAGATATCACACATGTGGAAGCACCCTCATCTACTATTGTTCGAAAGATATTAAAATTCTAATATGTAGACTTAATCTGAAGAGCCATATGATGAGGAATTATAATTTTGAAAGTCGACACATCAAATGTGATCATAAGAGAAGTTTTTGGATCAAAAACCCCAATGTCAATGAGCAATGCACTCCTTTTTGCAGGACGCTGTTGGAGTACCTCTAACGCAGACATGGCGCAAGGACTTTGAGCTAGATCTTCTATGATCGAGTAGTTCTGGGTAGCCTTGGAATTAGGGTTAATCTTTGTACGCTTTGTAGACCCTTTCAGCATCCGAGGTATAGGCTCAACTGCAAGCCTCTCTATATGGAGTGGCTTAGAATTACTAGGAGTACCTTTATTTTTCAAAGACTCAACTTCACCATAATCACGAGATCTCGTAGCAATATCTGGGTGAGCACTCATCATGTATATGTTTGATGGATTTTGCCCTTCTTGGTTGCCCCCAGAGGGAGCTCCAGTATTCGCATTCGCACCAGCAAGCAATTGTTGCCCTTGGGGAAAAGGGTTTGTTAGTACATCTTGGGAGCTAGAAGAACCCTGTTGAGCTAACAAGCACTGAGCATCTTGAATTTTAGGGTAGAGGTGAGTAAGATGGTCTACAGTGCACAACTTGCATGGAAACTTAACCTTATTTTTATTATCCCTCTTACCCTCTCCAACAAGATCGTTGGATCTGTTTGCATTCCCCTTCCCATCCTTTTCTTTCTTCTTATTATTTCATCCCTTCTTCTTCCCATCGGATTTTTTATTTCCTTTATGGTTAAAAGCTTGAACGAAATTAATAGAAAAGGACTGAGAAGGAGTTTTCACTGAAGGTGTAACCTGACCAAAAGGAGCAGATTGTATAGACAATCGCTGCAATTGATTTAGCAGATTAGCAATACTACTATCGATCGTACCGATAAGTCCATCACCATGAGGACTAGGTTTGGTTTTGGCTAAATCTAACTTGGAGTGAGGAAAATTTGGAAATTTTTTATTGAGGACCCCAGACTGAGAATAGATCAGTTATAGCTCCCGAGCCCTAAAATGAGCCTGATCTTCAGAAAATACCCCTGAGAGGGATACATCCTGTTGGGGTTCCCATGTTTTGGCCAAGTTGACAAAGACCAAAAGATGAGACAACATAGAACCACTTTGGGACCTTAGGATCTATCCCTCCTAGGTCCAGAGAGGGATCTCTCTATAATAGCCAAAGGTTTATGTCTATGAAGCTCTAGGTTATGATTTTAGGCTAGTTGTAGGCTCATGGTTGTTTGTTTGATTGTTTATGTTTGGTTGGAGGGAATCAGGAAATAAGGGCTAATATAGGACAAGGATGAGAAAAGAAGAAGCTTAGGCAGAGATAGATAACTCAGAGAACATCAAAGCCATTGGGCTATGGGGTCAAGAAATGATTTATTTGTAATCAATGTGCAAGATTTCTATTGGGCTAGTCATCTAGAGCATTTGGATCTTAAAGGATGATTGGTGGGATGGAACATTGAGGATTGAAAATGGATAAAGGGGAACCAACCAACTCTGTCTATAAATCAAACCAGAGGTCATTTAACTCCGGGCCTGCTTGGACAAAATCAGAGGTAATTACAAGGGATCTTAGGGAGGCTAGCTGGTCGTGCAAAGATCCTAGTGGACAGGGCTGACACTAATCCCCAGTGTTCCCAAACATTCTAGCTAAATCCTACCAAGAACATCTAAACATGGACTTCATCAATTCATACATCAGAGAGCAGGCAATATCATCCACTACACTGGTTAAATCAATTGAAATCAACATTCAGATACAAATATAAGCAGAAAACATTGAGGTAGGGAGAGCAGGAAACGTAAGGCACCTATCAAGAGTGAATCTTACATTATACTTCTGTTTCCTACCAGCAGAAACATGATGAAATGAAAGCAAGTCAATCACAAATACAGAGAAAGGAAAACATCACCAGCTGCTTTAGATCAGGATCCAAAGAAACATTCTTGTCATATTAAAAATAACACCAATCAAGTACATCATAGCCCATAGCTTGAACATTCAGCCTGAACACATCTAATCTCAGCCTATCTTACAATATACACAGAGAACTTGTCTCAAGAGGAACAATGCTTGCATTTCACTGATTTCTCATCAACCACCCTTACAATATTTCCTTCTATGATTTATAGCAAAAGATGAACCTAAGATCAACTGAAGGAGTAGGTGAAAATTAAATGTATCTTTAAACATAACAATTAATGCAGTGCGGAAACCCATTCTGCTTGACATGCTGTATATTTAATCTCTGTCACCTCCCTTGTGAGAGAATGATCTGCTCCAGATATGACTTTGACATAATTTGGCTGAGGTACTCCTGGTGTCTAGAATAAGAATAAAATAAACTACTGAAAGGTCTGTCACATAAATGCTTGACTGTTTTCTGAGCTGTAGTCCGAGCAGGAATTTCCTTCCGGGATGTTATGTATAATAAAAGTGGTATGGGCACCCTGTACTTTGATAAAGAGAAACATTCTACTGACTAAAACCCTGATATTACCTTTTG
Organism: Pinus albicaulis; assembly: GCA_034641835.2. Taxonomy (NCBI): domain Eukaryota; kingdom Viridiplantae; phylum Streptophyta; class Pinopsida; order Pinales; family Pinaceae; genus Pinus; species Pinus albicaulis. Next base: position 1,028,976,817 of record CM076574.1, read on the forward strand.
CCTGCGCTTAGGATCCTTTGATCGATCCTCGGGTTCTGTAATCTGCTGCTTTGCCTTTGAAGACACTGATTTAGGGCTCCAGATCTTCATTAACACGCCCTAATCTCCTTTTCTTGTACTGAATGAATCTGCCTCTTCATTTTTCTTCTGACAGGGTAGCTCGGGCTTTTAATAGCGCTGAAAGATTTTCCATAGAGCCTGAACCCGGTTCTTTGAATAAACGACCTATCTTCACCTTTCCGGGCCTTCTTCATTAAATGTACCAAGGTACAAAGCTTTCCTGCATCTCTCGGCCGCTGCATAGGAAACTGGGCGATCATGGTGGCCATTTCTTTCAAATATCCCTGCAAAACATGAAGACTGTGAAGAAAACCATGGATATGAATGACGGAGGTGGCGAGGACGAAAGGTGGATGCAGAAAATAGCCGAGAAAATGGGGGACTAGGGAGAAATCGTGGAAAACCATGGAGGATTGCTCAGGTGAAGACTTAGCAGGACGCAGAACTAATACGCAGAAAAAGCGAATAGAAACATTAAAACACTCGAACAAAACAATTGTATGCAATAGAATGGGTGGGTGTACAGAGAATATGCGTGGGGGAATGTGGTGTACGGGGAAAACACATGGAGCTTAAATGGAGGCCCGGGGGCAACGGAATCAGTCAATGATGCATGGACAGATCTGGACCGTCGATCGGGCGGAGATCGATGGCAGGGAATGACGGGAGGCGGGCCCGCGGGTACGATGGACGGGTGTTAAATGGTGTGCAGCTTCGGGTGATGACAGCCGTTGGATGGAGGGGCCAGGATCGGATGGTCCGCGTGGATCCCGCTACCCGACCATCGACCGAACATTAATGTGCAAAATGAAAACGGTTTTGCTTCTGTACCAAAGACACGTGGCCACCGTTGAATGGAATCACCGGGTCTCCAGAGAAAACCGCCAACTCGAGAATGGTGGTGTGGAGAATACCGGCTGATTTGGGACAGTGCGCGAGGACGGGGTGAGGACCACCATTTTAGGCGCGCTCCGCGCCGTTAGATCTGGCTTCCGATCGGACAGCGGAGATCCATCGATCCAAAACTATGTATAAAACCCAAAAATGTGCGCTTCCAAAGGTTTTTGAATGATTTTCTAGCGCGGAAAAGGTTTGAGAGGATTTAAGCGCCCAAAGGATTAAGAGATGGTCACGGCACTTGGTCCCATTGGGAGGGAAAGGAGCGGGGAGCTAATGTAAAAGGGGCTTGGCTCAAATATAATGAAATACATGGATTTTATACATTGTTAATGCAATTTAAGGCCAGCCAATGGTAACGGGAGGGAAATAGAGGGAGATATGGAGAAATAAAAAGTGATGGTGGGGTTTGGGATAGGATTTAGAGGAAATTTAAAGGGGGTAATGGGGAGATTAAAGGTGAGCTTTACCAAAGGGAAAACAGAAGTTGAAATGGGAAAACCTACAGGAGATAAGGATAAAAGGGCCTTTTTGAGGAATGGATCAGCAAAGAGGGTGTATATTAGGCACAGAAATTGAGAGACTTCAAGGGGGATGGGTTTTCATGGGAAAGGCACCCCTTGAAGGCTCAAAACTATCTAGCCCCCAGCTGGCTTGCCCATAATTTCATAGGGGGGCTAACAGTGGCTCCACATGGGGATGGCTTCTCCTTGGAGGAGTCAAGAAACCAGATATGATCTTTAGGGTAGGCCAGATGCCTGCTATCATAAGCCATCTTCCTTCTTTGATTTTCAGCTGCCACAATATGATAGAAACATCAGCAAAAATATTTCCCAACCAATCTACCTACCCCAACTACAGTTCTACAATTTTCCCTTGGGTGCATTTGAACTAGCAGACCCTTTCCATTTATTTTGCAATACAAAAAACAAACCTATTCTAATTCTACCCTTATTGCTTCATGAGGCCAGATTAGACTGTTGACCTCATCTATTTCTCTACCTAATCTACAACCTGTTGGGATTAAACTATCCAACAGGTTTCTTCACCTACATTCTAAGACAGGAAATTTAGACACAACCAAGCCAGGATTAGACTGTCTGACTTGCTGGGCAGAAACTTGTAGAAAACAAAACTGTGAAGGCTTGGAATTTTGCAACTGTGAAACATCCTTCTTTCTTTCTTGTGACTCAGGTTTTGAGCATATTTGAGTCACTTCTTTCTTTGATTTCAGCTCTAGTTTTAGGCAGATTAGAGTTGATTCTTCTTTTCAATGCTGGTCCAGATTTTGAGCTTGTTAGGACCAGCTATTTTGCTTCCTTTTGGCTCAGATTTTGATCAGGTTTGAGCCATGATTTTTACTTCAGAGGTCCATGTTTTGAGCGTGTATGAACCTCCCTTTTCATTCTGCTTTTGAAACTTTTTTTCTTTTTTCTTTTTTCTTCTTCTTCTTCTTCTTCTTCTTCTTCTTCTTCTTCTTCTTCTTCTTCTTTTTTTTTTTTTTTCTGAAAATGAAAACTTGCGATGGTATGTACAATGGAAATGAGACTGGAAATGAAAAATCAAATAAATTAATTTTTGAGCATCCTGCCATTGACAGGACCCTCAAACAGCTTTGTGCCATCAGGTTCTTATAAGAAAAACGCATTAGGACCCACAGTGGCTTGTATGATATATGGACCCTGCCACAAGCTGTCAAATTTACCATGTTTTCCTTTGTCCTCTCTTCTCGAATCCCATCTCAGATCTTTGTCTCCAACCTTGAAATCTGAAGCTTTGGTTCTTTTATCAAACTACCTTTTTATGCCTTCCTATACTCTGACAGCTCTGCTATAAACCTTCTCTCTTGTTTGCTGCAGATGTATTGTTTCATTAATTCTCCTTATCATGATGTTTTCCTCTGACTGAATCTCCTGGACAAGTTTGATCACTGGAACTCCAAGACTAGTAGGAAAAACTACTTCAATCCCATAAACCAGCTGAAAGGGTGACATGCCAATAGATTTCTTTGTAGTGAGCCTGTCTGCCCACAAGGCATGTATCAACTTTTTATGCCATGACCTTTTGTTCTCTTCTAGCAGCTTCTTAATGATTATAATCAGGCTTTTATTTGATGATTCAGCCAGACCATTACCCTGGGGATAATAGGCAGTCGAATGTCCAAGTGCTATTCTGTACCTGTGACAGAAATCAATCATTCTTTTGGATCCGAAAGCAGCAGCATTGTCAGTGATTATTTTCCTTGGACAACCGAAATGAGATAAAATGAAGTCTTCTAGGAACCTAATGATGACAGAGTCAGTGGCATTCCTAGTGGGTATAGCTTCTATCCATTTAGTGAAGTAATCTGTAGCAGTTAGGATCCATTTATGTTGTCCAGAGGAGGCAGGATGAATTTCTCCTATAAAGTCTAGGCCCCATTGCATGAAGGGACCTTCTATGGTGATGGGCTGTAGAGGGAGGAGGAGGAGTTTTCTTTTGCCCTCAAAGATCTGACATTTGTGGCAGGCAAGAATCATTTTATGGACATCACTAAAGAGTGTAGGCCAATAGTAACCAGCCCTGAGTATCTTATTTGCAGTGGTTTTCCAACTCAGGTGGCCTCCACACTCCCCAGCATGGAATTCTTGTTTGACTCTCTCAGCTTCAGTTTCAAACAAACATTTCAGTAGAAGGCCATTTGGATTTTTCCAGTATAGACTCTCATTCATAATGCAATAATTTCTAGCTTTGAGTTTTATGAATCTAGCCTTTGTTTTGGACAGTTCTGGAGGGGCATTGAGGTTAGTGAGCACATAAAGGATATCGGTATACCAAGGAGAGTTCTGAAACTGCTCCTCAACAGTGGGATGGGGCAATCCTTCCTGCTCATCTAAGGCATTCATCATGTTAATGTCCAAGGCCTGCAAGTTTGATTCAACCATTAATTGGGCCAGGCCTTGACCTTTGATTAGCTTGGTGGGTTTTATTTCAATTTCATATTCAAATATTGTAGCAATCCATTTTCCCCTTTTCCCATCAGGGTATTGGGACAAGATATCCTTAACCACTATATTTGGTACATATGCTATGGTGTGAGAATGCAGAATGTACACCATAAAGTCTTTTAAGGCCTTAATCAGAGCATAGGCCTGATTTTCTATGATGTTGTACTTTAAGGGTGCATTTCTTAAGGCTTTACTGAAGAAGGCTATAGGCTATTCATTACCTTCTGAATTTTTCTGCAGTAAGACTGCGGCTATTGTGTGTTGGGAAGAAAATGAAAAGATCAGAAAATATTTTGAGAAGTCAGGGCTGATAAGTACAGGGGCCTGAGTGAGTGCAAGTTTTACTGACTCAAAATATTTCTTGGCTTCAACAGTCCACTTAATTCCTGCACCTTTCTTTAGCATTTCAGTCATTTTTCTAAGGTGCTCAGCAAGATTGGGGATAAATCTTCTAAGGAAATTGATCTTCCCAACGAAGGACTGTAGCTCCTTGATGTTTCTTGGATGTGTAATTTGAAGTATTCCCTCAACTCTCTATGGGTCTATCCTGATCCCTTTCTCAGATATAATGTGGCCCAGAAGTTTACCTTCTTGCAGCCCAAAAACAGTTTTCTTAGGATTTAGGGACAGACCATACCTTCTGCATTTTTCAAAAAAATTTCTCAGATGTTTCAGATGTTCTTCTTCAGTTTTAGAAAAGACAGTCAAGTCATCCAAGTAGATAACTATAAAGTGTCCAATCTCCTCTGAGAAAGCTATGTCCATCACTCTCTGGAAGGTAGCTCCAGCATTCATCAATCCAAAGGGCATTTTCACATACATGAAGGTGCCCCATGGAGTGGTAAAAGTTGTTTTGAGTTGATCTTCTGGGAGTACCAAAACTTGGTTGTATCCTGAAAAACCATCAAGAAAGGAGATTCTTTTAGAGCCCACTACCCTTTGTAGGATGTGTTCCATCCTAGGCAAAGGGTAGTTATCTTTCAGGGAGGCTCTATTAAGGTTTCTGAAGTCTATGCATAGTCTGATCTCCCTTTTTTTCTTCTTTACAGCCACTAATTTTGACACCCAATTAGAAAACCTTACAGGGACTATTATGTCTGTTTCATACATATTTTTAATTTCTTTCTCTACTGCAGGCAATTGTTTCGGATTGATTCTTCGAAGTTTTTGTCTGAAAGGCTTTTGGTTTTCCTTTAGTGGTATCTTGTGTTGTATGATGTTGGTGTCATAGGCCTTTAAGTCTTCATAGCTCCATGCAAACACATCAATGAATTCCTTAAACAGGTCAATGTATTTCTTCTTCATGTTTGCAGGTATAGACTTAGCCAGTTTTATCATTTTGGGTTTGTCTTCAGTACCAATGTTGCATTCTTCCACATCAAAATTAGCATGTTCAATTGTGGGCTTTTTTGCTACGTCATCAAATTCAAAGAGGTCCTCTAAGGGTGCCAGGCCTCTGGGTATATTCTTGTCTTTGGTCTGCAGCACTTCGACCTCTTCATTTTCTGCGTTTTCGCAATTTTCGGTTGAATTTCCAGTTTTCTCAGAAAAAGAATTTATTTCTATGTTACAGGGAGTTTCTTGTTCATCTGGGGGATCCTTGCTTGGGCAGCTATCATCAGAAATTGAGTCTAAATCAGAAAATTCAAACTCATTCCTGCCCACCAGAAAATCTTCGATCTGTTTGTCTCCTTCAAAAACCTGCCAGTATTTTTCATTGTCTGGCACTGCAGGCCTGAATTTAGTATGAATGATAATATGTTGGTCAACTGGGGCCTTAGGATATGAGCTAGCTAAACAAGCTAATCCATTTGCAACTACGTTTTGACCCCTAGGAATGAACACTAATTCATATTCAACAAACGTTTTCAGCAAATCCAGTGTGTCATTCCTGTATGCCCTAATTCTGGGATGTTTCACTGAATACTCACCATTCACTTGTTTGATCACTAACTCTGAGTCTCCTCTCACAGTGATCCTACGGGCTCCTAGCTTTTTCAACAGATTTAAACCCAAGATTAGAGCCTCATATTCTGCAATGTTATTCGTGCATTTGAAATGCAGATTGACAGCGTGGCTCTCTGCGTGATCATTTTCAGTGTTACGCAGCCACACTCCTGCTCCAGCATTCTGCCTAGTACATGACCCATCAAAGTTCATTTCCCACAGGGGTTCTTTGTTTAATTCGTCTTCATCCCCTCCCCTACTGCTGTGTCCACCATTACGTTGAGTTGCAAGGTCTGTACTAGGAGAGGGGTTGTTTTGTTTTTCGTTATGGGCATGGAGATCAAGGAGGTGGCTAACTTGCTGTTTTTGTCCTGTTTCTGTTTCATTCAGAGTTATATTTTCAGCAGTTTTCCCATGGTCTTCCTCTTCGTATTCTTCCAGAGTAGCCATTATGTTGAAGTCCATGGGCTGTATGTTTGTATTTCCATTACCTGATCTCGACTCTTCTGAGGATTGGTCATTGTAGAGAATAAAAGAGTCTAGATCCGTATGTACAGAGTACAATGGTGAATTTTCAGGCTTCTCGGGGCTACTGACTAAGAATTTCATCTGAGACTCTCTATAAAGTCTTCTAAGTTGGCCAAATATAGGGATAGTGGCATATGAGCCATCCATCTGCATTATTCCTTGCAGTTTGGCTCCCCATGACCTTGAAAACAGCATGTCGTACTTTGGTGGTACATCCGCCACCACAACATCCATGACCATACACTTGGCAGGAATCTGGGTTAAGCTCACACATAAGACTTTGATGAGGCCTAGGCATTTTACTCTGCTAGAGTCAAATGAATATAAGTCTTTATAAGGTTTGGTGATTTCTAGGCCTAGCCTCTCCATCACTACCTTAGGCATTAGATTGTGTGATGCACCAGAGTCATGCATGGCATTGTGGATTATCTTTTCATGAATGTTAAGACTGATATAAAAAGGTGGAACTACCCCTTCCTGAAATTTTCCTTCAATTTTTGGACCAAAGAGGAGGGCTGGTTGATCATCATTCAGATTTACAGTATCATTGTTTTCCCCTAGATTCACTGCTTTCAAAATTTGGCCCTTATATACATCCTGAGTGGCCAGCTCAGATAATGGTACAGAGATTTTGATTTTTGCAATCTCACTCTCTAAATTGAAAGTGGACTGCGTCTTGGAAACACTAGACTCTGTTTTATTTGCTGCCTTGGTGGCTGAGTCATTTGGTGTTTTCTCACCATGTACAAGGTTTGGAACAGTTGTATTAGGAGTACTAACTGAAGTGCTAGTGCTGCTGGTTGGTTGACTTTGTATTGTCTTGGTTGTCCTTCTCCTTATGCTTACTAGAACTTTCAGCTGTTGTTTTATTGTTTACAGAGGTTGCTTTGGAATTTTTGTCAGGTATTTTCTTGATGGTTACCTCAGGAGTATTTATTTTGGAAGTATCTTGGCTTTTCTTGCTCCTAAGTTCATATTGCTCCCAGACCTGTAGCATGGCATCCTCAAATCCTAATCTGTAATTCTCAGTTTCTAACCATTCCTCCTCCCAAAATGATGGTGAGGGTTGATCTTCTTCTGAATCATAATTTAGGATTGAGTCCTCTATTTCAAACATGTTAATTATATTCCCTTCTGACTCTTCAATTATTCCCTCGTCTTCATCTAAAATTTTTTCTTGAAATGGGGGAATGATTTGTTGGTCTGACTCTCTTTGTCTGTTGGGAGCAGCATTGTTTCTTCTAATATTTTGGTTCTGGTTTCTGTTTTGGTTGTTGTTTTGGACAACCATCCTCTTAATCATTTGTTGCAGTTCTTCCACATTTTTAGACAGTCTGTCGTATTTGGGGTCAGATTTGGAAGCTATGTTGTCATCCCTATATGTTACCCTTTTTTCAGCTTTTAGTCTTGCCCTTTTTTCCATTAAGTTTGCTTCTATGGTTATGGCTCCTTTCTGCATGTCTTCCAATGTGGTATACTCTTTATCTCTAAGCTCATAGGCCATGTCAGCATCAAATCCATCAGGATATTTTTCTAAGGCCATACCTTGTGGAGGCTTCATGTGTGGAGGGAGAGCATTATAAATGCTGTTGAATCTAGTGGTGTAATCATGAACACTCTCTCCTACATTCCTCTTCAGGGACATATATTCTGCTAGGAGCTGGCGAGGGTTTTCTCTAACTTCCCATTTATTTATGAAGGTCTGGTATAATGCAGGGAGATCTTGAATACTGCCAGGAGGTAGATTTTTAAACCACTTTTTCACCTCACCCCCTAAGCTTTGGGCAAATATTCTCATTTTTATTGTTTCATCATAAATTTCCATATAATCAAAAGAGTCTTCCATTTTGTCTACATGTTGCTGAGCTGTGACAGACTCTTTAGAAGTGAAGTGTGGGATTTTTGACTGATAATCATTGGGCAAGGGTAACAAGGGTTGAGGTAAAAGCAAAGGTGCATACCAAGCTGCCATGTTAATGTTTTGATGAAGTATAGAATTGGCTTGAGCAACTGGTATTTGGATGAAAGGGATGTTTGGACCAGCAGAAGCCTGTTGAGCAGATCTAGGGTGAGAGAGCCCCAAGTTTTGAAGGAAGTGAAAATCAGGTGGTGTGGAAGGAGGAGTTTCACTGTCCCTAGTATTTGGCTGGTCTGAAACACTGAATGACCTAGTTCTAGGTAATCTGTTTTGAAGGTCTAGGTCGAAGAAAGGGTCTAATAGAGCTGCAAGATCTTCTGGTGCAGAATTAGCTCTATGAATGTTGCTGGAAATAGTTTTCCTTTTAGGTGTAGGGGCTCCTCTGAGGATACTCTCTGGATTTTCAACTATTTCTGGTGGGTCAGGGTTGGGATAAGCTCTTGTGTGGATGGTTCTGAAAGCTAGAATGTTGTTTATTCGCTAAGCAGCTTAACCCTACTCGTTTCTTCTACTGTGGTTAATGTTGTCTCAAGAGCTGGCCTCCCAGTGGAGTCTTCATTATGTTTCGGGTCTGGTCTCCCAGTGGAGTTTGATTGTGAAACCAAGATAATCAGCAAGCCTAGTGATCACCAGTGGAGTCTTTTAATGCTTAGGAACAATGGAGTCACCAGGTGGAGGGTTTAAGATGTTTCTAGGGGGTACACTGTCCACCACAGTGCTCAGGCACTATCACCTTTCAGGAATCTCCTCTAAATCAGCAAGCTCCAACTAGAGATTGACTGGGAGGGCATTTACCAGATATGTCACCTCTAAAAAGAGGATGAGATCTGGAGGCTACCTGGCCCTTTCCAGGCTCTGTCTAAGAGTGGGGTGGATATTCAATAATGGAGGTTGATTCAAGAAAGGGGTGACTTACTGTCAGCCTAACCAGAGTTCTAAGTTTCTGAGGTTTTTATGAATGTTTCAAGGTGAAATGTACTCAGAATCCCCAGCGGAGTCGCCATTATGTTTGGGTTCCCAAGTTTTGGCCAGGTTGACAAAGACCAAAAGATGAGACAACATAGAACCACTTTGGGACCTTAGGATCTATCCCTCCTAGGTCCAGAGACGGATCTCTCTATAATAGCCAAAGGTTTATGTCTATGAAGCTCTAGGTTATGATTTTAGGCTAGTTGTAGGCTCATGGTTGTTTGTTTGATTGTTTATGTTTGGTTGGAGGGAATCAGGAAAGAAGGGCTAATATAGGACAAGGATGAGCAAAGAAGAAGCTTAGGCAGAGATAGATAACTCAGAGAAAATCAAATCCATTGGGCTATGGGGTCAAGAAAGGATTTATTTGTAATCAATGTGCCAGCTTTCTATTGGGCTAGTCATCTAGAGCATTTGGATCTTAAAGGATGATTGGTGGGATGGAACATTGAGGATTGAAAATGGATAAAGGGGAACCAACCAACTCTGTCTATAAATCAGACCAGAGGTCATTTAACTCCAGGCCTACTTGGAAAAAATCAGAGGTAATTACAAGGGATCTTAGGGAGGCTAGCTGGTCGTGCAAAGATCCTAGTGGATAGGGCTGACACTAATCCCCAGTGTTCCCAAACCTTCCAGATAAATCCTACCAAGAACATCTAAACATGGACTTCATCAATTCATACATCAGAGAGCAGGCAATATCATCCACTACACTGGTTAAATCAATTGAAATCAACATTCAGATACACATATAAGCATAAAACATTGAGGTAGGGAGAGAAGGAAACGTAAGGCACCTATCAAGAGTGAATCTTACATTATACTTCTGTTGCCTACCAGCAGAAACATGATGAAATGAAAGCAAGTCAATCACAAATACAGAGAAAGGAAAACATCACCAGCTGCTTTAGATCAGGATCCAAAGAAACATGCTTGTCATACTAAAAACAACACCAATCAGGTACATCATAGCCCATAGCTTGAACATTCAGCCTGAACACATCTAATCTTAGCCTATCTTACAATATACACAGAGAACTTGTCTCAAGAGGAACAATGCTTGCATTTCACTAATTTCTCATCAACCACCCTTACAATCTTTCCTTCTATGCTTTATATCAAAAGATGAACCTAAGATCGACTGAAGGAGTAGGTGAAAATTAAATGTATCTTTAAATATAACAATGAATGCAGGGCCGAAACCCATTCTGCTTGACATGCTGTATATTTAATCTCTGTCACCTCCCTTGTGAGAGAATGATCTGCTCCAGATATGACTTTGACATAATTTGGCTGAGGTACTCCTGGTATCTAGAACAAGAATAAAATAAACTACTGAAAGGTCTGTCACATAAATGCCTGACTGTTTTCTGAGCAGTAGTCCGGGCAGGAATTTCCTTCCGGGATGTTATGTATAATAAAAGTGGTATGGGCACCCTGTACTTTGATAAAGAGAAACATTCTGCTGACTAAAACCCTGATATTACCTTTTTCCTGCGCTCAGGATCCTTTGATCGATCCTCGGGTTCTGTAATCTGCTACTTTGCCTTTGAACACACTAATTTAGGGCTCCAGATCTTCATTAACACACCCTAATATCCTTTTCTTGTACTGAATGACTCTGCCTCTTCATTTTGCTTCTGACAGGGTAGCTCGGGCTTTTAACAGCGCTGAAAGATTTTCCACAGAGCTTGAACCCAGTTCTTTGAATAAACAACCTGTCTTCACCTTTCCGGGCCTTCTTCATTAAATGTACCAAGGTACAAAGCTTTCCTGCATCTCTCGGCCGCTGCATAGGAAACTGGGCAATCATGGCAGCCATTTCTTTCAAATATCCCTGCAAAACACGAAGACTGTGAATAAAACCATGGATATGAATGACGGAGGTGGCGAGGATGAAAGGTGGATGCAGAAAATAGCCGAGCAAATGGGTGACTAGGGAGAAATCGTGGAAAACCATGGATATGAATGACGGAGGTGGCGAGGATGAAAGGTGGATGCAGAAAATAGCCGAGCAAATGGGTGACTAGGGAGAAATCGTGGAAAACCATGGAGGATTGCTCAGGTGAAGACTTAGCGGGACGTAGAACTAATACGCAGAAAAATCGAATAGAAACATTAAAACACCCAAACAAAAAAATTGTATGCAATATAATGGGCGGGTGTACAGAGAATATGCGTGGGGGAATGTGGCATAAGGGGAAAACACGTGGAGCCTACGTGGAGGCCCGGGGGCAACGAAATCGGTCAATGATGCATGGACAGATCTGGACCGTCGATTGGGTGGAGATCGACGGCAGGGAACGACCGGAGGCGAGCCCGCAGGTACGACGGACGGGTGTTAAATGGTGTGCAGCTTCGGGTGATGACAGTCGTTGGATGGAGGGGCCAGGATCATATGGTTCGCGTGGATCCCACTACCCGACCACTGACCGAACATTAATGTGCAAAATGAAAATGATTTTGCTTCCGTACCAAAGACACGTGGCCACTGTTGAATGGAATCGCCGGGTCTCCAGGGAAAACCGCCAACTCGCGAATGGTGGTGCAGAGAATACCAGCTAATTTGGGACAGTGCACGAGGACGGGGTGAGGACCACCATTTCGGGCACGCTTCGCGCCGTTAGATCTGGCTTTCGATCGAACGACAGAGATCCATCGATCCAAAACTATGTATTAAACCCAAAAATGTGTGCTTCCAAAGGTTTTTGAATGATTTTCTGGCGCGAAAAAGGTTTGAAAGGATTTAAGCACCCAGAGGATTAAGAGATGGTCACGGAACTTGGTCCCATTGGGAGGGAAAGGAGTGAGGAGCTATTGTAAAAGGGGCTTGGCTCAAATATAATGAAATACATGGATTTTATACATTGTTAATGCAATTTAAGGCCAGTCAATGGTAACGGGAGGGAAATAGAGGGAGATATGGAGAAATAAAAGGTGATGGTGGGGTTTGGGATAGGATTTAGAGGAAATTTAGAGGGGGTAATGGGGAGATTAAAGGTGAGCTTTGCCAAAGGGAAAACAGAAATTGAAATGGGAAAACCTCCAGGAGATAAGGATAAAAGGCCCTTTTTGAGGAATGGATCAGCAGAGAGGGTGTATATTAGGCACAACAATTGAGAGACTTCAAGGGGGATGGGTTTTCAGGGGAAAGGCACCCCTTGAAGGCTCAAAACTATCTAGCCCCCAACTGGCTTGCCCAGAATTTCATAGGGGGGCTAACACATCCTTTGAGATTTATGGCTGCAGATATTTCAAAAACCATTCGAGAAGGAACTCATTCAGAATTTGGACTTTCATGAGCCTCTTCATTCTCATTCATTCCTAAATATGATCAGAAATGTGAGTTTCTTTGTCCTGCTGGAAATTGGCCAAGAGATTAGTCCCAGCATCATAACAGACAGGAAACTAAAAATGGTTTAAGAACATAGTAGCCAACTCACCAAAATTAGCAAAACTGCCCCCTGCCAGCTCAATGTACCATTTCACTGCATTCCCAGTTAGTTTTCATTGAAATAACCTCAACCTAATTGAGTCATCGATAAGGGAGTTTGATGAAAACCATAAGTGGAAAGTGGTGACATGGTCTGCCAAATCCTCACTGATCTTCCCTTCAAACTTTGGAATTTCTGAGGGAAATTTAGTGGGGACCGGAGACCAACCCAAACTATACTGAATAGGATTGTTTGTCAAGTTCGATAGATCTAGCAAGTTTAAAGGTGCAAGGAATGGTAACTATGGAGGAGCATGGGAATAACATCCCCCATAGGAAGGATTCCCCACATTCTGAAAAGAATAGCCCGGTTTTGTTGAGGCACCAGGTTGCTAGATGTTGTTTGTAGAAAATGTTGAGCCATAAGAAAATCCTTGTGACCCAAAATTTGGAGAAGGACCCTCTCCCATTGCAAGGTTACTATAAACTAGGATATTGCCTTTAATCAAAGTGTTAAAAGAGGAAGAAACTCCTTGGTAAGGGTCTCAAGCATTTTTGAATGGATAAAATCCCTGAAAAGCACCAACCGAAGGGAAAGGAACATTCTCTTGCTGACTAGAGAAAAACCGACTCCCAGCTCCTAACCCTGTAAAAGCAGGGTTCCATCCCAAAAAAGCATTAGAGCCTTAACCTCTAATTAAAGGATTGAATCCTTGATTTTGAGAGGTGAAAGGAAAATATCCTAAGGAAGGGTTTGAATGAGGAAGATGCCCACTTCCAAAGGGGAAACCCTGAAATGAAGTTGATCCAATAGCCATAGAAGGCATAGGTGCAGAAACAACTAAATCAACAATAAAAGAGATAGAAGGAATCACACTAGAAGGCATTCCAAAAGAAAAGGGGCTAGATTGAGAAGCATATGCTTGGGTGCTACCACTTGAAGACGGAATAGAAGTAGAGCCAAACATAGCAGCACTAGAAGTGATTGTCTAAATGGAAATAGTACCTCCTCCTTCAACTAAAAGAGGAGTATGAACACTTGTAGTGCTCATAGATGAATTTATGTTCCTTGTCGTGGCCATCAAAAGAAAGGGATATGAAGGAAAGGGGCTGGCCAATCTCTGAGACTCAGGCCCAATGTACAAAATGACGTTAGGAAAACCAGCAGGAAGGGGAGATAAAGGAGTCTAGGAGGTTGAGGAATCTCTTCAACTTCAACTTCTTCTATCGAAAAAAAGACTCTAGAGATGAGTGGAGTACTCCTCTCTACAGTAGAACTAGCACTAGGACCACCCAAAAAAACAACAAGCCCGGACGGAGGATCACTCTCCGTTGCATTCAAAACCACAAGATAAAAATCACCCACTGAATTACTCCTACGCCTTCTTGAAGAAGGCTCGAAACTCGCAGGAGAAAGCCCACGAAGCCTTCTCAATCGACAAGGCGATCGGTCAGCCACTTTATGAGATTAATTCGACTCAAAAAACATAAGAAGTTAATAAATATAGGCACAAAGAGAACACTCTATAAAAGTCCTTAAGATACATTCCATCAAGCCGCCTTTAGGTATTTCTGCTCTGGGTGATTAGGACCGGACACCAAAATACAAGAAAGCAAATAAGAGGACCTTCTAAAAATATCCTGGGGTAATTATGCCCCAGGCCTACTAGCGAAGGTAATAGAAACAGTTATGTTGACCTCCTGAAAACAACCTTTGCTGGTGCAAATCCCCAATATTCGCAATGGCACCCTTGAGAAGTACTAATGAAAGTGATGCAATGTATGCCTCAGGTACCATGGGTATTCCCCCCCACAGTCACCTTTGTGGTCCCTAGGAGAGGCAACTAAGGGCACCAATCTGTATCGGCATCCAGGCGGAACAGTCTTAGGTCAATATTCAAAAAATAAGAGAGGGGGTATCTCACTTCTCTGCCTTCACTCTTCCTCGCACTTAACTCTTTGGAGGTAGATCTTTCCTATTCCACTTAATGGAATTAGATTTCGCTCATTAATAAACTTTCTATGTTTGACAGTTTTGAGCGGCCTTGGAGAGTTAACTCTCCACTCACCTATTCCAAGGCCTTATGACCTAGCTAGTTGGTGTATGATTAATAACAATATAAAGAAATTCTAGTTCATTTTAATTAGAGCACTTGATTTTAAATGGTTGTTACTTAAGTCAAAGGTATATAGAAGTGAAACTGATAGTGTTTATCGACGCAAAAGAAATCAATGAAAACCTACTACATGAAAATGCAATATTTTTCTTTCGATGAAAAGAGATTTATAAATGGGTTCTAGGAAACTAAATAAGAAAAAACTTGTTTTTCTTTTTAGTTATCACTCTTCACGCACTTCAGAAAACTATCAAAAAAGACTAAAATGCTTCAATGCAACTAATGCAAAAACTACCAATGATATGCAAATCCTAGGACTACTCACTAAGGAAGAAAAAAGGGTTTCTAGGGAGAATTGGTTCAATCACTTTTGACAAACAAGCAAGGAAAGTCCCAACAAGAACTCCTTTGCATACAAAATGCCAAAATACACTTGATATAAGAGACAAAGAAATATAGAGAAAGACTCCTTTCAAGACCAAGTCAACGAACTGAAAAATGAGAAACTAATACACTGCTTCAAAATTTATGAAAACAAAACCAAAACAAAAGAAATCGAAAACAAGAAATGTTTTTTGGCTTTTCACTTTTAAGGAAAACAAAAGATTTCAAAGAGACAAGCACAAAACTACTCAAGAAACAAAATCGATAAAATGAGCCACAAAGAAACTTCAAAATGCATAAGCCAACTATGCTACTTTTGTAGCGGGACTCAAATAAGCAATAAGAAGCAAAAGACCCAAGAAACTGATTCAGAACAGTGGCACACACTTCCAGCCAACAAAAATTCAAAAAACCAAAAAAAAGGTCACTTCAAGATTGACTAGAAGGCTAGTCCCAAGGAAATAAGAAAACCAAAGAAGTCAAAGAGTCAAAAACCAAAAGTGAAACAATGTATAAGGAAAACACAAGAAAAAAAGCAGAGGCTTACTATTATGAATTGTCAG
This sequence comes from Pinus albicaulis, assembly GCA_034641835.2. Taxonomy (NCBI): domain Eukaryota; kingdom Viridiplantae; phylum Streptophyta; class Pinopsida; order Pinales; family Pinaceae; genus Pinus; species Pinus albicaulis. The sequence goes on from CM076574.1 coordinate 1,028,992,623, forward strand.
AACAACCAAGAACTTGAGGAAGATGTCTTGGTGCTACAACCGCAATTACAACTTAAAAAAAACAGGTCAAACCATGAAATGACTAGGTCTTCACAAGAAAAAGAGAGGAACTTACATACAACCACAAGAAACACAGTCCAGACGCCTAAAAGGTACCACAGGAGTGGCCAAACAGAGATAGGAAAGACTTACAGAGCCTTAAAATCCAAATTTTCAAAATTTACTAGGCATACGCAGGTTCACCATGTGTAACACGCGTGAATACACAAATGTAACCAAAGAAACACCTGTATATGCGGGTTCTTTTAGAGAAAACTAAGGGCATACACGGTTGTGTACAACTGAAGTAGTGTATATAAACTGAAATAAGGAAAAAAAAGAAAGACTTAGGCCTGATCAAAAGATTAGGGCTCCTGCCTAGTTGGGAAAAAGACTTACTAGACTGCAAATGTGATTAAACTATTAGAGAACCCACAAGACATATAAAACAAACCAAACTAGGAATTACACAGATGTAATCCCCAGTGGAATCATCAGTTTTTTTACGGGAACAGTTACCCTAAGGCCCAGGGTTGAAAGACCTAATAGAGCAGATGGCATGTCATCACAAGAAGGACTCTAATTACCAATTTCTAGCTTTAAACTAGAAAGTGAGGATTGTGGGCCTTACCCTTTTATCCTTCGTTTGTAGTAGATCCCGTAGGGTGTGAAATCCCTGCAACTCCTCATGCTCCAGAACTTGCAAATCAGTCAAGAACAAGCACAAAAACTAGTTGTACAACATATATGTCCTAGATGTTAGCAAATCAGCATACATGATCTCATAAAGATAACATGAAATAAACTATTCAATATTATTAAACATGTATAAGAGATACAGTACACGTGAACATCAGGAACATGATGGTACTTCTTTTATTGATAACATGTATAGAAAATAATAGTGGAGAAATCACCTGAGATCTGCCACGGCCTAGAGCGAAACTGTCCTCCGGATTTGTCCAGCCCTAGCTTCACAAAGCTTCCTCCATAAATGGTGCACAAAGGATGTCACATAGAATGAGGGTTGTCATATCAAGGAAACAAGGGTTTCCTAAAACTTGGGAAGTGTAGGAGGCACAGGGGAAATATCATACTTGATCAGGGCTATAACAGGCTATAATATCAATAGTATTCTCTCTCTCCTCCCTTAGGCCATTCCCTTGAGGTGTATTTATACTTCCTCAAATTATTTTTTCAGTTGGGGAACAGTTAGGCCATGGGATGGGGTATTTAAGTTACAGGAAAAATTGTAAGCCCCGCCTCAATAATAGGGAATTTTTATGTTTTTTAATATTTTAAGCATACGCGGGTCAGCTATGGATGGACCCGCATGTGCACACTGAAAAAAATGGGCAGAGTCGCATATGGATTTTAAAATATTATTTTTTGAGAAATGTGACCAAGTGTGAATGGAAGGGTTGCTCAAGGCCAATGCATAAATCATCAAGTATATAGAGGTGATAAATGATGTTATAACAGTTTTTTTTAGTGATTTTCTTATTTGTAAAGGAAAATTAAAATCTTAACCTAAGAAAATGCAAACTTAGGTTTTATTTCTAAGAATTGCATATTAATTCTGTAATTTTAAAGGTTCCCCATTATTCTTTTTGTTATCAAAAAAATGCACCTTATTGGCTGTTAACCAGACAACTTTATGTAACTTTTTCAAACCAACTTGTGACTGAAGCTTAGCCTCTTCAGTCTGAGAGGGCTCTCTCAAGAAGGGTTAATGATATTTGATAATAATAAAATAGATGGCTAAATCTACTTAGAAAATGACTTGTTTGTGATAAGTGTAGGTTGAAAAGAACATCAATATGCAAACATTGGGCTAATGGAGTCAACAATTTCAGTAGCTTAGTAGTAAGTTCACTTGACATGGAAGCTGAGGTAAGTACACACACATGAAACAGTAAATCACACAGTCAATTCATCTATAAAGGAAATCAGAGAATTACATGAATGAATTATGAGTATTAAAGATGAAAACCACTGCAAATGGTACACATAAAATATATAGATAAGATAGGCACTAAAAACTCAATAAGAATCTCAGGTTGGTCAAGAAAAAAGTCTCTGTATTACTGAAAACAGTCAATTACATAAAGCTGCAATTTTGCCAAAAAGTCTCCAACCCTTTACAAATTCGACTCTCTGCCCTTTAATAGACTTGTTACATGATGAGATGATCTTCTTCCTGGCTAGATTCATCGAATTTACCCTACTGACACCTTGCATAACAATAAAACATCTATTTTAATGAGAAATTGACAGTTATCCTACTTGGAAGTCCTGTTCCTAATAGGACTCAAACTGTTCATTATTACATTAACAACCTTATCTCCTAAAAAAAATTACATCTTTGACAAATATGCCTTCACATGTTCGAATAGGATGTGATGGTATTCATCACTACATGAACTCTTAATTGACCTCCTCTAAAACTAGAAACAAACCCTGTTTTTTAGGAAAACTAGTCCTTATCTTCAACGAGGGGTTTGGTTCATGAGTTGGCTTCATCACATGGTCTTTAAGCTTTGGATGACTGCTGAAAAGATCCCTTGAACCTTTTAAAGTTTCCATCTATCCATAACTACTCATATAGCTTCAAAAGAGTACGCTACGAAAGTATGACAGTTTCGTAGTGTACTTTCGTAGCATTACAAAACTGCCTTTGTCCATCCATATTCCTGGTTCTTTCCTCCTGCATAATGTTCATTATGCCTTAATACATCTTCCATACCATTTTTATATCTTGGGATCTTCAAAAACCAGTTCAAAATGTAAAAGGAAAGCTACAGTAGTTTCGTAGCATTTTCCTGTTCTTCAAGCCCAAGAACGCTACGAAACTGCTGAAAACAGTGAAAATTCCAGAAATTTGTGTAGCTTCAAAAATATACCTTCTAAGTGAAAAAAACTTGTTTCTAGCATGCCAACAAAATCATAAACCATCTCACGTTATTATTCTTGATGTGTTTCTTCCTCATTGATGATGAGTTGAGCAATTGGCTCCTCAACCACTGTCATTTTAAGGCCTTTTTTTCTCCAACCCCTCATGGATTAGTTCAAGTTGTTCCTGGAGGTCTTTAACCTAATCTTTCAAATTTCTGTTATTGGATTTCAAATGTATTTTCATTCTCCTAATATGTTTGACCTCTTTCCTCAATGGAATGGTCCATTTGATAAACTGATGTGTATTATCTAGAGACTTGGAAACATTGTCAACCTGCTCCTCCCAAATTTCCTTCATCTTTTCAAACTAAACCTTCTCTACATTATGTTTCCTTGATTCTTTCTTCATAAAAACAATTTCATGGTTGGCCAACTTCAACTGTTGCTCAAGGAGTTCAAACTATGTTTTTTCCATTACCTTCTCTTTTCCTTTCTTTGATTTTATAATTGTATCTTTCCCTGTAGGTGATGAAATATCAATGATATCTTGTGGTGGCTGGACTATGTCAGTAGGCGGATGAACCTCTTTACTGCTCTCTAATAGCTTTCTGGCATTCCTTGTCATATGCTTTCTTTCTTGTAACATAAAACCTGCATCTTCTCCTTCAAACTCTAGTTTCTTTGTAGATTTCGCTTTCTTTAGTTTTTGTCCACCTTCCTCTATGTCCTCAGCCTGGATTATAGGAGTCTCTTCTATGTCAATGGCATGTAATATGTCTTCTAGAGTTCCTTTAGCTACTGCTCTGTCTTCTACAACCACTTTTTTTCTTCTAAGGCCACTTTTTGGCTCCTTGTCATCCTTTTGGTTCCTTGTTTACTCACAACTTGTTTTTTTTTGCAAGTTTGACCACTTTTGATTTCTGTTTTGCAGATGGGACATTTGGTGTATCAAAAATCTGCAATTTCTTTGTTTCCATCATGATTGGTTCACTTGGTTCTACTCTTGCTGGTTCACTTGGTTCTACCACCAATGGTTCACTTTGTTCTGCTACTAAGGGTGATGGAATTTTCCTACGTTTAGGAGTTCTTGAAGGAGTAAGAGCATCCAACTCAAAACCACTAACAAACAAAAATGAAGACCAGTCTCTGCCTAGTCTTTGGAGCTCATCTAAAACTAGCAGTTTCATTAAACCACGATGAAACAATGAAATCTCACTCCTTTCAGATTTTTCTTGGACCTTATCTGCCATTTTTTATAAACTTCTATATAAACAGAAAGGCAGATCAAGAGATATCTTACCAGTAAAGTGTAAGAGTAGCTTGAAATGGTATGAGTAGACTTTATGGTATCTCCCTTCATAAGTAAATTACTTTTGGATGATGAGTAGCAATTTTTAGTAGTTATCCTTCATGTAGCTCCTTGGAATAGCATTAGTGAGGTCCATTTCACTGTTTTCAGGTTTCATAAACTCTTTGCACTACTCCATGTTAAACTTGAACCCTTTGAACCACTTCTCTTGTCCCCTTGGAATCCCTGTTGCTGCTGCAGTTACCTCTGGTGTAATGGAAAGATTAAGCATCCCCACTTTGGTAGTTGTTCCACTGAAATGTAAATAAAATTCCTTGGAAACCTGTACATGGCAGCCTTATAATATTTCACAAAACTGTAAGCAACCTGTCCTTCTGAAGACTTCTACAATTGTTGGGTCTTCATTGATCAAATTCATATCTGCTAGTTCATATCTCAGACATTGTCCACCCTTATTTGTCCTTCTTTCTTCTGCCATGGTTTCTTTAATGCCTTCTCAGCCTCGCTTGATCAGTTTTCAGCCTCGCTTGATCAGTGATCTTTGTAAACGTTTGAAAACACCAGCTATAGATTTGGCTCAATGCAATAGCTCTCCAGAGCTCGATATCATGCGAAGAAGAAATGAAGAATGGGAAATGACTAAATTAGGAAATATTTTCAAGTTTGATGTCCACTCATAACTCAATTATGACTCATACATGCCTAAAATGGTGATGATGACTTCAGACCTGAACATGTACCTTGATTTTATCCCTCAATGACTCGAATGGTATCTAACTTACCCTTTCCCAACGATATTCTGACACCTAACAGCTAATCTGACAAGACATATAGGAAACCAAGCTTTCGTAGCGTGTTTAGTGTAAATCTGGAGATTTGCGCTATGAAATTATCAGCAGTTTCGTAGCGAAAAGTGACATTTTTTAGTGTATTTCGCTACGAAACTGTGGTTTCTTGGCTAAAATGACTATTTCGGTACAAAAATCTTGGGAATTGAAATCTGCCAGAAAATTATGAGTGATGTGACATGAGGGGATTTGAAAGTGAGTGGGTTTGGACCTTAAAGTAAGCTTAAACAAGAAAAAATTAAAATTTTCCTTGACCAAGTATATAAAAAATGAATCCTACAACCCTACCTTTGACACATGAACCTATATGCTTCATTTTTTGGGTGATAACACTTTCTAAGTTACTTTCTTGGATGATGGGGAGTTGTTGTAATACTACAACAATTGATGACACACTGGATGAATCTAGAATCTTTGACAAATATGAATACTTAGAGACAATTTTTTAGGAAATTTATAAGTAATTAAAATCTGTTTTTTGATATAGATAAATTTTAATTTAAATAACCTAGTTTTACTTGAAAAAATTCCCCATACTTTTTGCAAATGAAATTTCTCTTTAAATGAATCAAACCTTAATAAGTTGAAAAGATATGTAGAAATTTATTTGAAGCTTGGCTATTAGATAAACTTATTAGTCAGTAGTAGAGCCATTGCTGCCAGCAAGCGTTCATAGCCTCGACAGGGTTACTATTTAACCAAAAATGAACCAGTATCCCATTCATAACATAATAGATATCTTCAGAGGTAACATGATCACTTATTTTATTTTTTTACAATCTTCTTCCTTTTTTGCCACTTTAAAATCATTATCATGGTTTGGTAGCGAGAAATGATAATGTCATTCACTAGTCATAATAAATTTGAACAAGCTGACTCATTATGAGATCCCTTGTCTCAAGGTTTTTAGACCATGAGCCACTATCTTGGTTTGATAGCCAGTTGATAATGCCAAGTTTATTAGTTTCCTATGAACATGATGAGTCGACTCGTGATGAGATCTCTCAACTTTAAAGTTTTTTTTTTTTTGAATTACACTCTGAAAAATATCTAATATATAAATGAATGGGGAGGTTGTCATTTTTCTCTTTATGAGCTTTTAGATGAACATTTGAGTAAAAGATGCTAATACTTCAATAAAATTTCTCACCTTGTAAAATTAACTTTTTGAACTTGATTCATGTCAAAATAATTTTTCAAATCACATGGGTTGGAAGAATTCCTCTTTCTAATGGCTATTTAAATCAATTTTTTCTAAATAAATAGAGAATTCAATTTATGTTTAATTTCCTTGATTATATCTCTAAGGATTAACACTTTCATGATCTATAAGAAATACGAAGTGCTTCACCTTTTGCATAATATTGCAAAAACTTAATTTATTTTAATTAACCTATATACTTATTTATACAAAAGAACTATTGTTCTTTAAGAAAATATTTATTAAGGATAATTCCATTAACATAAGAGTTTCCTTCTTCCCTTGTAAATCTTGCAAAATGAAAGTTGATGGACCTATTTTTTCGACTATTTGAAAAGGGCCAAGCCAAAGTTTTTGAAATTTAGTATGTTTTCCTTTATCCTCATGCATTTTGTCCCATTTCAATACTAAATCTCCAATCTCAAACTATTTATCCTTGACTGTATTTGAATCAAATGAAGTTTTGACCAACTGTTTATGATGACTATGTACCATTTTAGCCTTTTCTCTTTCTTCTTCCATTTTAATTATTTGAGACATTCTTAATAGTAATGAAGAGAAATGTTTTTCATTAATAAATTGAAATAGGGTTGTTGACGGGATAACTATATTTAAATGTAAAACTACCTTTTTCCCATATACCAATCAAAAAGGAGAAGTTCCTATTGAAGCTTTTTTAGTTATCCTATCTGCCCATAATGCAAAGGCTAAGGCTTTGTGCCAATTCTTCTGATTTTGATCGATCATTCGCTTAATTATTCTTATGAGGTTTTTGTTCGTCGATTCTGCTAAGCCATTTCCTTGAGGGTAATAATTTTCAGAATACTTTAATTTAAACCCATTTTCAAAGAAAACTCAGTCATGGCATTTCCAGAAAAAATAAGAATCATTGTCTCATGGCATTTCCAGAAAAATAAGAATCATTGTCAAATACTAGAGCATTAGGAGCACCAAACCTTGTAATGATGAATTGATCAATAAACTCAATAATTTTTTCGGAGTTGGTGGTCTTAAGGGGTATTTCTTCTACCCACTTCATAAAATAATCTGTAGCAATCAATATATACTTGTGTTGTTTAGAAGAATGAGGAATGATCTCACCTATTATGTGAAGTCCCCATTGTTCGAAAGGTTGTTCCATATTGACTGGTTGCAGTGGCATTGATGTTTTTCTTTGTCTTCTTGCTGTAGTTTGACAAATTTTACAATTTTTGACATAGCTATGTGCATATTTGAATAAGGTTGGCCAATAATATCCCGCATGTAAAATTTTATGGGCTATAGTGTCTCCACCAAAGTGTCCACCTCATGGTCTATCATGAAGTTCCTGGAGCTCATTGGGTATTTCAGTTTTCTCTAAGCATCTCAACAAGACAGAGTCATAGTTTTTTCTGAATAACACATCATTGATTAACTGATATTGATTAGCTTTCAATCCTAACGCTCGTTTTCTTTTAAAATCCAAGTTAAGTGGTGCATAACCATTCTTTAAATAAAAGATTAAATCTCTGTATTGAGATTGAGGGTCAACCATGAATGCCTTTGTAACTTGTTCAATATTGGTTGTTGTCTCATCCAGTGATGTGCCATTCATTCCTGTAATCAACCTGCAAAAACCTTGACCTCTTACAATTTTAGTAGTTCTTATTTATGAGTCGTATTCTTGCATTGTTGTTACCCAATTGGCCCTCTTTTCTCCTAGTTCCTTTTGAATAAGTATTTGTCTGACTGATGAGAAAGGAACTATCACTTTGAAATGATATTTTAAAATAAAGGGTCGGAAATGCTTGAAAGCTTTATAAACCGCAAATGCCTATTTTTCGGCTCCTGTGTAGTTCAAATCAGCTCCTTGAAAATTAGAACTGAAAAAAGAAATTGGGATTTTGAGTTTTTTATCATCTGGTTGAGTTAACACTGCTACATATGAAAGATAAGAAGTGAAATTATGTAGAATGAAATTATTGGAAAATTTGGGATTTGAAAGAGAAGGGGCGTCAACAATTGATTGTTTGATAATTTGGAATGCTTCCTTTTCTTCTTCTCCCCATTTAAAAAATGTATCTTTCTTTATCATCTTTTTGTAGTGGAAGAACAATATGTGAAAATCTGGAATTAATTGTTTGACTTCCGACCCTCTGCTCTCTATTTCTTCCCCCTCTGCCAACAGCAGGGATATCTCCTCCACCAATAATTTATTTATTCATCCTTCCGTTGTCGAAAGGGTTTCCTGTCGTATCGCGGATGGCACTGGCTGCTCAACCGACTACCCGTCAGACTTTGTTTGCACCCTTACCCTGACAGCAGCATGAGAAGACATTTCAGATTCAGCCTTTGCGATGATCTCCTGGATATATGTCTTCCTTCCCAGATCCCTTCCTTTCTTTGGGGGTCTTCCTCTGCCCCTCTTATTCATATCTTTGTTCATACAATTGGTGGGAAGAATTCATTAAAATAACAAAAGCGCTCAGGACCCAGAGCAGGACAGATAGCTTCCTCCCTGGGATGAGAGAGTAGGTTCAAATAGGAAATCAAATAAAATAAAAGAAAATCAAAGTTCAGGACCTGAAGTAGGCTGATCAAGTACCCTCCCTAGGAAAAGAAGTTGGTCCTTTCAGAAAAACAATCAAAAAGCATAAAATTTTAATGTTATTCTCTGGACTTAGAGCAGGGTAATGGATTCCCTCCCCAAGACGAGAGATCGGTTCTAATGAAAAAGAAAAACAAAGAAAAAAAGCACACTACACTTAGGACTTGGAGTAGGGTAATGAATTCCCTCCCCAAGATGAGAGATCAGTTCTAAAAAAATGGGAAAACAAAGAAAATAGAGCACTACGCTCAGGACTTGGAGCAAGGCAATAAATTCCCTCCCCAAGATGAGAGATTAACCCTTAGATCAATTGCAGATCATGTTCTTGCACATTGTTAGCCTTCCCCAACAACGATGCCAAAATGTTGGTGTCCGGATGTGAAAAATATTCAAACCCTTTTTCCACATACATTTTCAACCCAGGTGCGTTAGCTATTTCAAGACTAACGCGCACAGTATATGCAAGAGAAATGGCACAATTTTCTATTGAATCACAAGCTTTAATTAATGGAAAACAAGCAACTATTGTAACAACAATTTTAAGAATGACTGCAGAATTAAAAAGCTATTCACAACAATTACTGAATTACACTGGAACAACAATTACAAAATCAAACCGAAATATGAAATCAACAAAAGAAATATAACGCAGCACCTGATCAGAAGAGTGGGCCCAACTCTCTGATCAGGGTTGCAGCAAACTCACGGTTTACAAGTGGGACAGCAAAACATTGTGCATTCAATTAATTGAAAAACGCTTCTCTTACAAAATCTGTCTCTTCTTGCTTAACCCCCGATTCACAGCCTGAGGCCCTCTTTATAAAAAATGTTCAGGAAATCGTAGATTTCCTCTAACAAATAAATATCTACAACTATACATTTGTTACAACTGCAACATAGTTGCCAAAAAGAAACCATGAAAAGCCTGAAATAGCGTTGGGTTAAGACAGAGTATGTTGTGTTGTTGCAGCAGGTTGATATAACATTGGAAATTAGGAGTTTCTCCATGGCTCGCAGCTGTAATCCCTTTACTTTTACCAAATCTGTAAAAATACTAGAGTTAATGCTTGTAAAGGTAAAACCTCCATGACTATTACTTCATTAATCAAATATTCCATGTAAGATAGTGGGAAGGGGTTTACCTCATGTGTTTTAGAAAAATTAATGATGCAAAGAGATAGAAAGGTGGGCGAAAATGGAAGAGAAAAGTATACAGATTTGGTACCCAACAGTCTAGCCAAAGAAGTTTATGGTTTGCCCTGTCCTTTGCTTTTTCCTAAAATGTTATTTTCAAGGCCTTCCTTGAAGTTTACTTACTAGAGTCCAGCCAAAGAATTTTATGGTTTGCCCTGTCCTTTGGTTTGTCTTAAACTATTTCTTTGAATGTCTTTTTATAATTTTGATTAAATAATTCTTAAATGCTCTTTAGTTTCACTGATTGTTATCTTAAATGTTTTCTTGTATGAAAGTAGTAGCTAGAAATTTAGGGGTGTCCTGCTCTCTAGGATTGCTGGATTGTTGTCTTAAGGTTAACCTAGTAGAGTATAGCCAAAGAAGTCTATGGTTTGCCCTATCCTTTGGTTCTTCTTAAACAATTACCTAAAAGGCTTTTCTTGTTGAAGTATGGTTAAAGGATTCTTAATGGCCCTTTAGTTTTACTAATTTCACAACTTACTGTCATTTCATCTTTCATCTAATCTAAGAGATCCACTTGATATAGTTAGCTTTCCCTATGAAAACCCTTGTAGAGTTGATGAACAATTAAATCCTTTTATGACTCCATAGCCCAATGGATTAATGCTTCTCACATTCTATCTATTCAACTGAAACAATCAATCACTTAATCAAACAATTTATCAACCAATCAAAAAAAAACAAACAGTCCTAGAACTTCACAACTAGCCTAAAATCAGAAAACATAAGCATAAAGATATATCATTTTCATCACAAACATAGAGAGAGCCCTCTCTGATTCCAGGAAGGCTAGGTCCTTTGGACTCCAAAGCGGTCTGATGTGGTTCCCTGTAGAGCTTTTCTTTCCAATCTTGCAAATCACGGGGAGCCAACACTAAATATTTTCAATTCCTGTCTCTGTAATTGGTACCTGAGATGAAGACGTTGAAACTGCAATCTGTTCTATTTCTGGTGCTGGTCTACGAAACAAATATTTTGACAGATGATCATTTCTTTTTTCTCGATACTCTTTAAGCTTTAATAGGTCTTCAGGACTGAGTATTTCTTCTGTTATTTGATGAACTCTGGAAAATTTGGAAATTGACTCGAACATATCATCAAACCTATCAGGCTCGCATGGAAATGCTCGAAGCTTGACTTGATTTGTTATTTCTCTAGAAACACCATAAGAATGATAATTTCTATTGGAAAAAACTAGGAATTTAAATGGCTTTAAACGATCAATTTCAAGGCAGGCATGCTTGAAATTTTTTAGTGCGTATGAGCCACATGAAAAATGGAAAAGCAGGCAAAATGGTCTTTTTGGCATCTTTCAAGACTTTTGTCAAACCGTTGCCAACTGTTTGATAGGAAATCTCTTTGTCCAATAATTTGTCTCATCTATACAGAGGTAGGACATGTGGAGGGGCATATCTTCCAAAAATACAGATGTATGTAAAGTACTCCTCACCAAACAACCTTCCTATATACTTAATACTTTTATCAGCTTCAGGGGTAATTCTAGGGATTTTGACTTCAAAGATGACTTGGTAGATAGGGAGCATTATTTCATTACATATTTTGAAAATTTGAGAGTAGTATTTTGATTCCCACAAGAAATCTAACTGGAAAAAGATGGGGGTTACTACTTCTTCGGTCCATTTCCATCCAAAGGAGGGAAATTCACAAGAAAAATAAACTGCATCCATGATATAAGAGCTCATGTAAAAAGGGGGGCTATATTGGTTGTAACATTTCAATTTTCCCTTTAGGTTGTGATGAGTCTTATCAAATTATTGGAAAGAATGGTTGCCCAATTTAGAATATACCCATCAGAGGCTGCTTCTATCAAGGGTGTACAATTCTCTTCAAACTTATTAGTAATTACAGTCCCAAATAGGCGACACATCATTGCAGCTATTTGGGAGTAAGGACTTTTAAGAGAAGCGACTGAATACATACCCTTGTCATCACGCTTATGCCGATTACGGTCATTTCTCCACTCTTTGATTACTGCTACAGGATTTTCGTTCTCTTGCATGAAATTATGAACGAATTGTGAGTCATATTTCTTCTGAGGTTCTGGTAATTTATACATCTTCCTTAAATATGTTGGCCTGAGGGAACCAATGACATTTTTTTTACTGGAAAAAAATTGTCTATCCCTTATATCCACATTTTCTAACACCCATCTCACTAAGTCAGTGTATGGAATCATTTTTGGACAAGCAGCAATTCTATGAAGAAATTAGTTGGCCACATCTGTCTAGGATTCTGAATCATTCGAAGAAGTATCATCAACGACGGATTTCCTATCTGGAATTACTTGAGGCTTATCATTCTCGAAGAGTTGGTAAATCCCTTCCCAACCTGAAGAACCAATACTTGGATTGCACGTGGTATCCGTGATTAAGGAAGCCATTTCGTTGTTCTCCTCTTGCTGTGTGACTAACTGTGGCGGGGTGGCGGATTTCCTTCCTTCTTTAATCAATTGTGACATGATTTTATGCCTTGTGTTTTAGAATTATCATGTTCAAATAAAGCCAGAGATGATAGGCCCAAATCACTTTGAAACGTTGTTAACAATCTTATCAATTGAATTCATGCGCAATGGGAATCCTTTGGTATTTAATTTAGAAACTAAATAATCAATTGAAAACCTCGAGATTACAAACACACATGAATGAAAATTAAATTTGAAAGTATGGGTCCACGTGATTCTGACAAATGGCATTATATCGTGACGTTACATCGGCAATTTGATAGTCGACATACTTTACTAATTCAAGAAATCCGTGAAATGCGAAATGTGAAACTGCGACTGTGCGATGTCTTTAAACAGAATGTGATATCGATGTTTTGGAATTTCGGTAATTCACCACTTCACAATTTCGGCATTTCAGCTATTCGCTTTTTCGCAACTTCTCTATTTCGAAATTTGGTCACGCTATATGCTTTTACTTTGAAGTTTTTTAGTTTTAAGAGATTTTTAGTGATTTTCTTATTTGTAAAGAAAATTAAAATCTTAACCTAAGAAAATGAAAACTTTGGTTTTATTTCTAAGAGTTGAATATTAATTCAAAAGTTTTAAAGGGTCCCCATTATTATTTCTAAGTTACTTTCTTGGATGATGGGGAGTTGTTGTAATACTACAACAATTGGTGACACACTAGATGAATCTAGAATCTTTGAAAAATATTAATACTTAGAGACAATGTTTTAGGAAATTTATAAGTAATTAAAATCTATTTTTTGATATAGATAAATTTTAATTTAAATAACCTGGTTTTACTTGGAAAAAATCCCCCAAACTTTTTGCAAATGAAATTTCTCTTTAAATGAATCAAACCTTAATAAGTTGAAAAGATAAGTAGACATTTATTTGAAGCTTGGATATTAGATAAACTTATTAGTCACTAATAGAACCATTGTTGCCAGCAGTCGATCATAGCCTCAATAGGGTTACTATTTAACCAAAAATGAACCAGTATCCCATTCATAACATAATCGATATCTTCAGAGGTAACATGATCACTTATTTTATTTTTTTTAGAATCTTCTTCGTTCTTTTCCACTTTAAAATCGTTATCATGGTTTGTTAGCGAGAAATGATAATGTCATTCACTGGTTATAAAAAATTTGAACAAGTTGTGATCCAGGTGGATATTGGTGGTCACCCGCCTATTCCACTTGGGGCTCCACCATTGTCTATTTCAGTTTTTCATTTTTGGCACAGTTTACTATTTTTAGTAGTTTTTCGGGTCCTAAACTTCCGGAGCCGTTTTGAGGCCCTAAACGACGTTTTTTGGGAAAACGGAGAGCAACATGGGTCCATGGACCGATGTTGCTCGTTCCAAATTTGTAGTCCTCGGATAGATATCTCTAACGAGGTATGGTATGCGTCAAATGGAGATCGTATGCCAAAGTTACACCCCTGGGAAGTTGAAACACCAATTTACCCAAACGGGGCCCATAGTTTTGGCGCTTCATCTCCTAGGGTTAGGGTTTTGGCTGTTTTGGATTTCCCATTGTTTCTAAATGATAAATAGGCCCTCGATCCTCATTGTAACTGAGTTCAGATGCCTGTAGCCGCCACATCTCTTCTCAGAGATAGCTACTAGCACCCTAGCTAGTTTTATTTCCATTTTGTCTGTAAGCAAATTTCAGTTCCTTAATATTAATGAAATGAAGTGTTATTTCCGCTACATCTCTGTATTTATGGTTATATGTTTATTCTGTTGTGTTCCTACATAAATCCGGATCAGTGGTATCAGAGCGGTCTGCTTTTTCTCGATCCTTCTTTGCATGTCCCCAACGAGGTCAGGGTATAAGGAGCTAGGGCTCGATCTGGTGAAACCTTTGCAAGATCAGCCTCGCAAACCTCAACAGATGCCCATGGGGGACGAAAATAAAGATGAGGAAGCAGGAGATCCTATCAAAATATTTCTCGAGGAGGCCCTCGAAAAACAAAGGAACGCAATGATGGATAACTTTGCGCGACTCCTTTTAAGGTACAAGTAAATTTTGACATTCCCATATTTGAGGGTCAAATAGACGCAAATGTCGTAGATAGATGGTTGAATCTGTTAGAAGATTATTTCTCGGTTCATGACTTTTCAGACTGGGAGAAGATTATTTTTGCACTCCTCAAAGCTACCCCCCATGTTAAGGACTAGTGGGAAACCTACTGTGAAAACAAGGACCAGACAGAACCCTCTCTGTTCTCGGCCGTACCAACTTGGAATTCTTTCCGAGACGCCGTCAAGGAATAGTACTATCCCGTGGGGAGCTATGAGGACAAGTACATACAATGGACCACGCTACGACAACAAAGGGATCAAGATGTGCATGAGCTGACGAATCTGTTCCATACCCTGCGCACAAAGTTGGGTATCAAAGATTCAGAGAAACATCTGGTGCTAAAGTATCGCAGTTGCCTGCACAAATACATTCAGGAGGAAATGGAGTTCCTTGACATCTCCTCGCTTGGTACGGCATACCGGTATGCTGCCAAGATTGAGCAGAAATTCAAGCAGAAGAAGCGAGACTTTGGATCTGCGAATCAAAAGCAAGGGAAAGGTGCTTCCAAACCGCAGAACAAAGGACAGAGCTAAGGCATGGCGGCTAAAGACAACTCATCGAAGCCACAAGAAAAGAACAGCACCGCAAAGCCAAAGAAGGACACGGGAAAGTGGTGTGAGTTCCATAAGAGCTCCACTCACAACACAAGTGAGTGTCGGGCCAAGCAGTCGCTAGTGGTTGAGATGAGGGCTTCTGAGTCAGATGCATGCTCTGACTCCGAATCAGAACCTGAAAAGGCGAATGAAAAAGGGAAACATATTATTGATTCTTAGCCCAATGCCACCGTTGCCACTACAAAGATCCAAAAGGAGGAACCGGAAGATCCAGAGGAGGAGGAACGTCTCTTCCACTCCCAGATGTGGGTAAAGGGCTCCCCGGTACAGTTCATTGTCGACAATGGGAGCCAAAAGAACCTCATTTCAGTAGACGCCGTGAAGCATTTTGGCTTGCCGACCACAGCTCACCCACATCCATACACCATCGGGTGGCTTCACCAAGGACGAGATCTCCGTGTCAGCCGGCAGTGTCGCCTTCCCTATAGCATCAAGCCCTTCACGGATGAGGTATTATGTGATGTTTCTCCTATTGATGTTTCTGATGTATTATTAGGACAACCATACTTGTGGAAGCGTCATGCTGTGTATGAGTCTCGACCTTGTGCTGTTATTGTTACTTTGGGAAATAAGTTGTACAGGATACCAGAGGTACCACCTCCTGCCGCTATCTCTTTGGTTACTGCAAAACAATGCAGTAAGCTCATTTCCCAAACCAGGAAATTCGTTTTCCTGATGATCCGCCCCCAAGGCAAGAAGAAGACTGTGGCCACGACCTCCAGACAGGGCCCCTCTGCACGACAACAACAAATGGATAAGGTCGTGGAGGAGTACGAGGACATCTTCACCTCACCCACAGGGGTTCCTCTGCACTGCCAAGTCAAGCACCCGATTGATCTAACCCCAGGTGCGCCACTACCCAATGGACCGATCTATCGACGCTCTGTTCTGGAAAATGATGAAATCAAGAGGCAGATTCAGGAGCTGTTGCAGAAAGGTCACATCAGACCAAGTTCATCACCCCGTGGGAGCCCGATCGTGTTGGTACAGAAGAAGGATGGGACGTGGAGACTCTGTATTGACTATCGGGCGCTGAACAAGATCACTGTCCGGAATAGGTACCCAATCCCACGGATTGATGACCTTCTCGACCAACTCAAAGGTGCAAAATATTTCAGCAAGATCGACCTGAAGTCTGGGTATCACCAGGTACCAATTGAACCCTCCGATGTGTGGAAGACTGCCTTCAAAGCCAAGGAAGGCCTTTTCGAATGGCTGGTCATGCCTTTTGGGTTGAAAAATGCTCCCGCCACCTTCATGAGGATGATGGATGACATCTTGCGGCCATTCACCAACTCATTTGTAGTGGTGTACTTGGATGACATTCTAATCTTCAGCCAGACTTGGGAAGAGCACCTTCACCACATCCGACAAGTCCTCCAAACACTGTGGCAACACAAGTTGTGTGCCAATTTGGAGAAGTGCACTTTTGGCATGACCCAGGTTCAATATCTGGGATACATTATTGATGAAAGGGGGGTGCATGTGGATCCAGCCAAGATCCAAGTCATTCGGGATTGGCCAGCCCCAACCACTATAACAGAGCTTCGCAGCTTTCTGGGTCTTGTTGGGATTCTCTCATATCACTTGGCCCTTGAGTCAAGTCACCAAGGGAGGAGCGAGAGAAAAAAAAATTTGGTCGGAACCTCAACAAAAGGCATTCACAGAATTAAAAAATCGCCCCTGTTCTACCCCAGTGCTCACTTTACCAGACTTGCAACAGCCATTTGAGATCGAGATAGATGCCTCTAACTATGCTATTGGGGCAGTTCTTACTCAACAGGGAAATCCAGTGGCATTTCACAGTGAGACATTGTCTGACACAGTTCGCAAATACCCCACATATGACAAAGAAATTTACTCCATTGTGCAAGCTTTTCGACAATGGAAGCATTACATTTTGGGGAAGGAAACAGTCATCCACATAGACCACAGGCCCCTGCCATTCATACAGACACAAGGGAAGTTGCAGAATGATCGCCATCAGAAGTGGTCCACATATCTGCAACAGTTTCATTTGAACATCAAGTACAAGAAGGGTAGCACCAATCATGTTGCAGACTGCCTCAGCCGACCACCGATCGTGGCACTCACCACCGTGCTCAACTCTTGTGGGCACGAGACTTCTGATTGGCCGCTTCTCTATGAGAGTGACCCAGAATTCGGCCACACTTACAAGGCACTCTTGGGGGGTACGCAAGTTCCAAATTTTCACCTCCAAGATGCACTTTTATGTCACCTGGGACACCTTTGTGTTCCTTCAAGCGATCGTGCCAAGATGATATGGGAAGCACACTACAGTCGAGTCGCTGGGCATTTCGGGGTCGAGAAAACAGTAGCAATACTACAGAAGTATTTCTATTGGCCGAACCTTCGAAAGGATGTCGAGAAGCACATCAGATCCTGCACTGCTTGTGCCATTGCCAAACCGACCATCAAGAAGAAAGGCCTATATACTCCTCTACCTACCCCTAGTCGACCTTGGGAATCCATTTTCATGGATTACATGTCGGGCCTGCCTTCTACTAAGCAGGAAAATGACTGTGTTTTTGTGGTCGTCGACAGATTCTCGAAGATGGCCATTATGGCGGCCTGCAAGAAGAATATCACAGCAGAAGCCACTGCTAAACTCTTCTTTGAACGAGTGTGGGTGCACTTTGGGATCCCACAGTCTATCATATTGGATCGGGATAGCAGGCTCCTCAGCACATTTTGGTCCATCCTCTGGTCGATGTTGGATACCAAGCTCACCAAGTCCACAGCTTTCCATCCCCAAACAGATGGCCAGATAGAGGTCGTCAACAGAATGATTGTACACATTATGCGCATGTAAAATTCAAAGCATCCACGCACATGGGACGAGAGCCTCCCCTATGTACAACATAGTTATAATCAGGCTCTCCACAGTTCAATCGGCCATAGCCCCTTTCAGGTGGGCTTGGGATTCCAGCCACTATGTCCCATTGACGTAGCCATGCCATTTGCAGCTGCTCAAGCCAATTCAGCTCATGTCCAGTCTGAAGTTGACAAAGCAAGTAGCTTCATCGAGTGCATTCAACACATCCACCAACAGGTTCATGATATATTGGATAGAGCCAATTCCAAGTACAAGCAACGCCATGATCAACACCAGGTGCCACACAACTTCCAGGTGGGCGACAAAGTATGGCTACATTTGCAGAAGGAGCGCCTCACTGGACCCCACCGCAAGCTTTGCCCGCTCCGATACAGGCCATACACCATCACCAAGGCTGTAGGGAACAATGCCTTCGAGCTCATTATTCCACCATTCCTTGGTCTGCACCCAGTCTTCAATGTGGATAGCCTTCGTCCTTACTTCCCACCTCTACTGGACACCTTGGACATTGCAGAACAACTCACACCAACAGAGTTAAATCCAGACTGCATGGAACAGGCCACCATAGATTGTATCATGGACATGCAAATCAAGAACACTGGCCAGCAGAAGATCCAACTATATCGGGTTGTCAAAGCTGGCCAACTCCTACACCAAGGAAAGTGGTTCACTAGGGACCAAGTTCAACAGAAATTTCCTCATCTCATGGAGGAACTTAACGCAATGGGGACCATTGCTTCCTAAGGGGGGAGGAATGATCCAGGTGGATATTGGTGGTCACCCGCATATTCCACTTGGGGCTCCACCATTTTCTATTTCAGTTTTTCAGTTTTGGCACAGTTTACTATTTTTAGCAGTTTTTCAGGTCCTAAACTTCCGGAGCCGTTTTGAGGCCCCAAACGACTTTTTTTGGGAAAACAGAGAGCAACATGGGTCCATGGACCGATGTTTCTCATTCCAAATTTGTATTCCTCAGATAGATATTTCTAACGAGGTATGGTACGCGTCAAACGGAGATCGTATGCCAAAGTTACGCCCCTGGGAAGTTGAAACACCAATTTACCCAAACGGGGCCCATAGTTTTGGCGCTTCATCTCCTAGGGTTAGGGTTTTGGTTGTTTAGGATTTCCCATTATTTCTAAATGATAAATAGGCCCTCGAGCCTCATTGTAACTAAGTTCAAAGGCCTGTAGCCGCCACATATCTTCTTAGAGATAGCTACCAGCGCCCTAGCTAGTTTTATTTCCATTCCGTCTGTCAGCAAATTTCAGTTATTTAATATTAATGAAATGAAGTGTTATTTCCGCTGCATCTCTGTATTTATGGTTATATGTTTATTTTGTTGCGTTCTTGCATAAATCCAGATCAAGTTGACTCATGATGATATCCCTAGTCTCGAGGTTTCTATACCATGAGCCACTATCTTGGTTTGGTAGAAGGTTGATAATGTCAAGTTTACTAGTTTCCAATGAACATGACGAATCGACTCGTGATGAGATCTCTCAACTTTAAAGTTTTTTTTTTTGAATTACACACTGAAAATTATCTGATGTATAAATGAATAGGGAGGTTGTCATTTTTCTCTTTATCAGGTTTTGGATGACTATTTGAGTAAAGTATGCTAATACTTCAATAAAAGTTCTCACTTTGTAAAATTAACTTTTCGAACTTGATTGATGTCAAAATTATTTTTCAAATCACATGGGTTGGAAGAATTCTTCTTTCTAATGGCTATTTAAATCAAATTTTATAAATAAATAGAGAATTCAATTTATGTTTAATTTCCTTGATTATATCTCTAAGTATTAACACTTTCATGTTCTTTAAGAAATATGAAGTGCTTCACATTTTGCGTAATATTGCAAAAACTTAATTTATTTGAAATATCCTATATAAATATTTATACAAAAGAACTGTTGTTCTTTAAGAAAATTATTTTTTAAGGATAAGTCCATTAACTGGAAGAGTTTCCTTCTTCCCTTGTAAATCTTGCAAAATGAAATTTGATGGACCTATTTTTTCGACTATTTGAAAAGGGCCAAGCCAAAGTTTTTGAAATTTAGTATGTTTTCCTTTATCCTCGTGCATTTTGTCCCATTTAAATACTAAATCTTCAATCTCAAACTGTTTATCCTTGACTGTATTTTAATCAAACAAAGTTTTGACCAACTTTTGATGATGACTATGTACCATTTTAGCCTTTTTTCTTTCTTCTTCCATTTTAATTATTTGAGACATTCTTAATTGTAATGAAGAGAAAGGTTGTTCATTAATAAATTGAAATAGGGTTGTTGACGAGATAGCTATATTTAAAGGTAAATTTTCCTTTTTCCCATATACCAATCGAAAAGAAGTTCCTATTGAAGATTTTTTAGCTATCCTATCTTCCCATAATGCAAAGGTTAAGGCTTTGTGCCAATTCTTTAATTTTGATCGATGGTTCATTTAATTATTCTTATGGGGTTTTTGTTCGTCGATTCTGCTAAGCCATTTCCTTGAGGTTAATAATTAACAAATATTTCATTAAATTTGGATGTTTCCTATTACAAGGCCTTCAACAACATTCATTCTTTTGTAAATCATCATATTAACTTAATTTAAGATAAAAATAATTTAGGAATGTCAAATGAATTATAGACCATGAATAGGTCAAACATGGGGTTGTTAGGTACAATAGTATAAATTCACAATAAGAGTGTAAAACAGAAATCTTAGAAACAATTTATTTAAGGTAAATCATATTAGTATGCTTGACATCCAAGAAATATATTATAGTTATGGATAACATAATAGAGTCATCGATGTTTGATTTTTGTGTTAGACGACTCTAACTCCCTTTCCCACAACCTATTGTACTTTCACCAATAGGAGAAAATTATAAGAATTGTTAATGGGGAATAATTAAGTGTGAAACACAACTTAATATGGATTTTAGTTGAAATTTATATAGCCTTCATGCTCTTTGATTATTAAATACTTAATGTAAATACTAATAATTTATCATTAAAATATTAATTTTAAATATTAAATATGTACTAAAATTAATTTATCTATTGCACATGATTTTCCGTGTCACGATCTAAATAAACCACTTAAAACCCATTATCAATAAATTCTAATTAGTTTTGCAAAAATGTATCTTTACTTACATTAAGAAATTTATTTCGAAAATATAATATTACATTTATAAACTTATATCAATACATATAACTAAATGGAATACAATAAATAGCTTCACGCCTTGTTAGCTTCTATGAGATTATTTTAATTACAAATAGTTTATTTAATAATTGATTTTTACAAAATGTTAATCTTAATGGGAAAATCATGTCATATGGTGGAAAAAAGTTTAAAGTCTATGTTCATTTGTGACATAGCTCTTGAATGAGCCTGAATAGACTACTTAATGCTCGACATTATGAATTAATTAATCCAATGATGTTTTAATAGAAAACATTTTTTTTACAAAGAGTTTTCTTTTAGAAATAACAATGTCACATTTATACATTCATATTAAACCACATGAGAGGTAATAAAGATGTTCATTTGTCATGCAACTCTTGAATGAACCTCTCCGGATGCGGATGCCACCAGTGTTTGATGGGACGCCCGTCTCTTGCTGCCTCCCGAGGCCATCGATGTGGGCTGGCCATCTAGCCTCCCACAAACGCATTAATGAGGGCATTCAATATGCCACCCTGCGAGCCATTAACACAATTATCTGGAATCGTCGACGCTCAGTGCATTTCACCTAGTTCACTTCAGCTTCTGATATGGATTTTGGTCTCTTGTATGGCGATTGCTCTGTCTGCACCACCATTGCTCAGCGCCAAAGTTCTTGCCCGCTCACCTGCGTTGAGCCTAGCGCTCGAACGCAGACTGGCAGGTGATGTGAGCTTCTTTGCTAGTTGGAGATGGTTCTTGAGTTTCATTTCACACATAACAATTTATGTTGTTCGAATTCTCTGTCCGTTTCTTCCAACCCCCCATTGTCGCTTCTCCTCTACCCTTTCCAACAACCTCTCCCTTTCACCATGCCTAGATTGCGCCATTGCATGCGATGTTGTCACAGTTCTAGTCGTGGCCGTGTCATTCAATCTTGGTCCTCTCCCAGTTCGGACTCCTCCTTTGAGCATTTCCTCTGTGACCACATTCCGGAAACTAGGAGTCGCAGAGGTCGGCTTCGCTCCACTAAATTTGCTCATACAGTTCCGTGTTCTCTGCCTCCTCATGTGCTCTCCTCTGCGCCTCAAGCCGTCCAGTCTGATGCTCCTCCCGCTCCCCCTTCGCTTTCCTCTACTTCCCTGCGCCAAACTTCCCAACGAGCGGAGTTCAGATTTGATTGTTCTTTTGATAGGCTGGTTCTCACAACGTATGTCACGGTCACCATTCGTGAAGAGTCTGCTCATCCTGCCCCCCCTTCGGTCACTGTCCTTGGTCCCTCTGTCACATTTCCTGGCCCCAGTGCTGCTCCTGACCCTGCATCTGCCGAAAACACCAAGGTCTCCTTGGCTCAGTTGAACATTGCCCACGACGTCTCGATGCAGGATCAGATGAAGGATGGCAAGGAAAAAGACAAGGTGCTTCCCTAAACTGATGAAGGCGGAAGCAGCGATGAGAACTGCCTTCTCCAACCAATGATCAGTAGTCCGGAAGTCCCTCAGAGGTTTTTGTTTCTTATGCACAGTGTTCCTAGGTTATTACCTGTATTTTTGTTAAGTGGGCCATCTAGATTAATTAAATAGATAGATGATAAATGTTTGTATCTAAACTTTTTGCACCATAAGACATTTATTTTCCCATCCATTTTAACATATTTTCATTTTCAATTCTTAAATAATTTACTTGTAATTTAAACAATCTATAGAATCCACCATGACTCGAAGCTATTTATTGTATTCTCTTTGGTTATATGCATTAATGGAAGTTTATAAATGTGATATTTTTTTGAAATGTAGCTCCTAATGTAAAAAAATATATATATTTTTATAAAACAAATTAAAAGTAATGGATACTAAGTTATAAGTGGTCTATATAAAGCCATTTACCAACTTTAATTTGCTTATCATGAATTTTAATAATTGTATAAATGCGACATTGTTTGTTTGAAATAAAACTCCATGTAAAATGAAATGTTTTTCCTAACAAAACATGAAATAATTAATTGATAATGAATAGTGAGTAGATTCCTCGAGTTCTCTTAAGATATTGGTCATAAATAAATGTATTTAAAATTTTTACAACATACACCATTTGATTTTCTCATCCCTATTAGCATTTTGTAACTTTCTATTCGTAAATAAATCATTTATAATTGAAATAATAAAAGCCAACTATTCTCGGCCGAGAGTTTTAATAACTTTCGTCCGAGAGATTTTAAATATTTCGGACGAGAGTTTGGTCGGGTTTAACATGAGTTAAAATTCTCTCGGATGAGAGTCATGCATTTTCTTGTCCGAGAGTTTTGGTCACAAAACTCTCGGGAAAGTGTTTCGGACGAGAGTTGGAAAAACTCTCAGACGAGAGTTTTTCCAACTCTCGTCCGAGAGTTGTGTCAAAAAACTTCTCGGAAAACTCTCGGACGAGAGTTGGCAAAAATCTCGGACGAGAGTTGTGTCAAAAAAATTCTCGGAAAACTCTCGGACGAGAGTTGGCAAAACTCTCGGACGAGAGTTGGAAAAGCTCTCGGACGAGAGTTTTTCCAACTCTCGTCCGAGAACTTCTCCAACTCTCGTCCGAGAGCCATTTAACTTTTAAAAACCAATTTAATAGTGACACAATGAATACGTTTGGTTTTAATAATTGATGACAAAGACGCAAAGGTTTTTTTATTTGAAATATGAACGCTGTATGGAGATTTGACGCACATGAATTTTAATATGACAATGGTATACCTCTACGTATCAACTTGTGTAATTTTCCTTTGAGATCGATAGTCAAGTTTCAGTGTGTTGTATTTTGATTTTCTGATCTAATCCATTAAACACAATTAGAAAATTCACTTATCACTCCCAGTGTGTTGAAAAAAGTCAAGAGTAAGAAATACCCCTTGACAAGTGGAATAAAATCGTTAAACCAAAGAGAGAGGGAAGACAGGGATCAAACATCTAATCCCTTTTCAAATTATTTGGAAGCTAGAGGGACTTGGAGGAATCATCACTTGAGACGGATTTCCACAATATGTCATGACTAAGAAGTATGTTGAGCCCCTTAACATTGAAAAGTCTATAAGGTGTTCAAGAAAACCTGTCATAGAAGGTTTAATCAGTTGGAGAGAAATGATCGAGACCATTGACATACCA
>CM076574.1:1029017128-1029106982 GCA_034641835.2 Pinus albicaulis
AGAAAAATAATTGCCACTTTTATTATTCGAAGCATCCATTGTATCTATATATTGTTCATAAAAAATTTTAAAAATAGGAGTGAAAAAACATCTTGCACAAAGCAATAATTAGATCATACTAGCAAGACAAGAACCTTCAAATTATTAATGACACAATTGCGCAAAGATGCAGATAATGGGCATTTAACATATGCCTCAATCTTGATATAATATAAAATTTTGAATGATTGGTTTCATGTAAATGTACTCCACAGCATGCTATATTGTGATATGTGTATGCACATATTTTCTCAAGTTCCACACAAAAGAAGGTTTGAGAACTAAGGAAAAATATTTATGATATTAATTTTTTACAAATTTGAGAAAGGCTCAAGGGTTACAATCAAAATCTATAATTTTTGTTTCCTGGTGGAATGTGAGATATTCTTGGATTTGTATAACGCTTCAATGCTTGTTTAGTATCTAGGTAAGTGTGAATGAATAAAATCTTTCTGTCATTGTTCTATATTGGATTCCCATTATGTTATCAAAGGCAAGTTAAAACCTGATTAGACTAAGTGACAACATATTCCATTGCCAAACTTTAACCTTACAAGGAAGTGCACTACACTTTTTTGATACTTCCACACATTTTGAGGGCATGCCAATAGAAATGTCAATGTTGTTAGATACACTAGCATTGGTTAGTTTTATAAAATTTCTCTTTTTCAAATATGTTGTTTCCATGAAGTAATATTTCCAACCAAGAGGATAAAGACTTCGCATGTCTAGGAAATAATGGTGTTATTTCTTACCTGTATTTGTGATTTATTAGTATTCCGCCACTAATAACTTCATTACGTAGTTGTCTGCTTAGTAGTATATTACAAAAATGACTTGTTAAAGGAAAATGATTCTAGTTTGTTTGAACGTCATAAACAGGAAGGAAATCTAGCTTTGAATTACAAAAAATGGAATATATTATGAAAAAAATATGTTTTTTGATCAAATATAGGCACGTTGCCTGATCATTAAAAAAAAAATAACGGCAATAAAAAATGATTTGGGACACGATGAATTATAGAACGCTCTAGCTCAAAAACAAGTTAGCATATTCAGTTTTGTCTGCATCAGAGAAAAATGAATGAGTAACATTAAGTTTTCTTTGAATAATTATAGAATCATTTAGAGATTCTAAATGGAAATTGCGTGTGTTAATCTTGCTTAATTAATTACAGGGAAAACAAGGGGCATACATAATTTGTTGGCTTATGGGAATTGGATTCCTTTTCCCTTGGAATAGTACGTTGATAATTGAAGATTACTATATTGAATCTATATTCCTGGTTAGTATCACAATTTACAAAGTCTTATCTTATTCTTTTTTAGTTTCTTGTTGTAATCTTGTGTCAGCAATATTTTGCTCCACCCATTAGATTTCTACTAACCAGTTTTATTGTTGAAGTGTCACTACTTCTTAGAGATAACTAGAGGAAACGATACAACTACAAAAGTGGAGCATGTGACATTATTAGTAGAAATTGCTAGCTCTGTTGTGTTTATTTGTGACATTTTATTTTCTTTGTTTATACAGGTCATCTGACCACATAGTGGCCACTATTTCCCAACTAAATAAAAATAGTTCGAGTTTCTTGCTTTTATGGGGAAAAATGACATTAAAAATATTGCTGATGTTGAGGTATATATCGTATAAATCCTTCATAGTCTACTTTAGTTTATATTCCAGTGTTCATCGACTTTCATGTCTTATACTCTGCATTGTAACTTTTTTTGTTTTCTTTTTGCAGAAAATGGACTCATTATTGATGGTAAGAAGCAAGGATTGAAGAAAGAGGGGAACAAGAACACTCGAGTGACAAAGAGAGAGAAGTGTACTAGTCTATTGGTACCCGTAGAGCCAATATCCCACATAAGACACACATATAAAGACTGATGGTCAAGTTTTCAGAGTTGGTGAATTCACTTGCAATTCCTTTTCAAGATAATGATATTGTTTTGAAGTGATGAACAATAATTTATCTGTAAATTGTACTCCAACCAATATTAAGTTGGAAACCCATATTTTAATACTTGACGTTTTATATAATATAATTTATGTGTTTGGAATTATTTATAGTTGCACTTGATATTACTTGGTATTGTAATTAACATGTGTAACTTTGCGTTTTCATATTAGATGAATATGACACTTTTTTTTTTTTTAAATTTAGTTGCAAAATCATATTAATTAATTTATGATGATTAATAATGAACACATAAAATCAATCAAAAACTATTAAAATAGTAGTTTATATTGATTAATGATGAACACAAATAAAATGAATATACAACTAAATTAGTCATTTATAATGATTATTAATGAAAGTAAATGAAATGAATATAAACTACTAAATTAGTTGTTTATATAATGAATAAATGACTACTGCAAATGATAAATTTGTGACAAAAAATGACGACTAAAATTTTCATATATACAATTATTAGTAGCTAATTTATAGTATCTTATAACACGACTAAAATTTAGTCATATTTCTTCGATCACTAATTGGAATCAAACGATGACTAAAATTTGCATATATATGACTATTAGTAGCTAATTTACAGTATCTTATAGTTTGGTCATTAATGACCAAATCAATGACTAAATTAATGATAAAATCAATGACTAAATCAATGACTAAATTAATGACCAAATATACAACTAGACAACAAAATTGAAATAACCAATTAATGACTAAGCTAAAAATGACTAAAAGTTGGTTGCGCTATAAGATATTGTAAATTAGCTACTATTGGTCATTGACCGAAAAATAGTCGTTTATATGCAAATTTTAGTCGTTTTTTTAGTAACTAATTAGCCATTTTGTACTAGTGATGGATACTTACATATGGAGCAATATGTTTATCTCCATAATGTGCAAGACACACAAAAGGTACGCATTGCAACTTTATACTTAGAACCCAATCAATTTGTATGGTATCAATGGCTTTGTTCTCGTAAATCACTTGTCACTTGGTCATTTTTTACGAAGAAAATGATAGCACATTATGAGGATACAAAGAGAAACACCTTATTTAACCAACTGATAAATCTCAAACAAAAGGGTTTAGTGGCAGAGCACATTGAGGGCTTCCAAAAATTGAATATAAGGGTAAATAATATTACATAAGAGCATAGGATTGATGTCTTCATAGGTGCTTTAAAGGATAACATCCAACATGAGGTTTTCCTTTGGGACCCTGATTCATTGGAGAAGGAATTCAGGTTGGCAGGAAAAATTGAAAGTAAAATTATGGAAACAAGGAAGCCTAACTCTCACAACTATAAAGATGGAAGTGTTGCTTCTCCTAGCCTTCCATACCCTACAAGGTTGACACCACAACAATTGGAAGAAAAAATATAAAAGGGATTTTCTACAGTTGTGATAGAAAATACACTAAAGGTCATAAGTGTGCAGAGAAGAAATTATTTTACATAGATTTTGAAGAAGAAGAAAATGAACAAGAAAATTCAAAAGAAGACGATATACACAAGGAACCAACCCTAGAGAAAGAAGAAATGAATCCGACCATATCTTGTAGTGCATTGGCAGGAATCACCACTCCTCAAACTCTCAATATAGAAGGACATATCTAGAAGAAATAGGTAATAATATTCATTGATTCGGGTAGTACCCATAATTTTATTCATTGTAAGATAGCTAAGGAATTGAATTGCTTCCTATATCTAGCACCAGAGTGTCAAGTAATGGTTGCAAATGGATGAACTATAAATTGATCTAGAAAGTGTTGTAATATCAATCTGTCCATGGGAGAATATGTATTGAATATTCCAATTCTCTAATGGAGTGACAAAGCTGTTGGAAATACTGAGAGGGGGGGCGAATCAGTATTCCTTTTAATTAATATTATTATTAATCTTTCATAGCATTAGTTAATCTTCAATTATTATCAGTGTTTGTACAACGATAGCAGTAAACAAAAGGAACACAAATGCACATAATTTTTAAGGTGGAAACCCTCTCCGAGACAAAAACCACCTGAATGATTTTCTAATAATTCTTTAATATTAAATTCCAATTGGAAATAAAGCTCCAACTTCCTAGAATCTAGAAAAGCATTCTTCTCCAGCTCCCACTGGATGAATGCTCCAACACCCGAGATTCTTCAATATTCAACTGAATAGATGCCCCAACACCCAATGAGCTATAACTCACCCTAGCACCACCCTACCACCCTAAAGTTTTCATAGGCTTGAACCTGTTGGTGACTTTATGCACCAACTTAGCACCACCCTACCACCCTATAAAAGAATAAAAGAATAATGGACTCTCGTACCAAGGAAAATGGTCCACTTTACAATGATATATAATGATGTAGAAGAAGAAGAGACACTAGACCATAACCCCAAATATGAAACAACCACCTAATGATGATCCTAGACCTCTCGACACTGCCTCTTGAACTCTTGGCAGATAGACACTTGTACCATTTTTACAATGATGCATTTACAATGACTTAGTACAATGCTATCTTTATAAAGACTGTATGCAGTGTTGCCCACTTGAAGACTTCATGTGGTGAGCTTCTTACTGATGTTTTTCACCTTGATTGTTGCTCTTGTCATGCTATCCTCTGTTGCACCTTTCTTTGCTTTTTTGTCCTAGAAATTCTGGTCCTTTGTAGCCCTTGACATGAACACATGATCTAGCTTTTTCTTGCCTTCTAGGATCTCGATATTTAATATGATGTGTCTCTATTATTTCAGATCCCAAATATGTTATTTTCACTTCTATAGTATTCCTCTGAGTCTTCTTTCCAATGCCACTGGTCTGATCGAATTTGGATTCTTCAAGAAAGAGTTATGACCAATCTCTCACAATGACCTAATTATGGACTAGTTCAGTAGAGAAAACTTTTACAGCGTGCCACATGTCACCGTTTATTCATTCAGCTCTGAAATTAATATAGAAAAAACTACATTCCATGCACTATTTACCACTTTTTACAGAATTCCAATCTGATACTCAGAGAGAGATTTATGATGATTTTCCCAAGGTCACTTCTTCGAGATGAAGTTCAGGGTCCTGCAAAAACACTGACTTCTACATATCATATCTCCGACAATATTGCGCACTTTGATCTAAACTTTTTACAGGAGCTTCCTCAGCAGTTTGGCTTCGCCTCATTAAAATTTCATCTTCAGAACCTTCGTAGAAAAAAATTTATAGTGAAAATTCCACGATGACCTTTTTCAGGTAGCGAAATCCCATACATAAGGAGGATATGAGGATCACAATTTATATAAATGCTTAGGTTGAGAGGGTCTTCAACAAGTGAACGTGGGAGGGACTTTAGGAGCTTAAAAAATATTAATTATTGACTTTTCAATTACCCATGCCACAACCCCATGGGGTTTTAGCCCACTAACTATGGTTACAAACTTCAAACATGAATCTCTCAAACCGTGAAGAATTACATCACGTGCCATATATCAACAGAAACATCTCGACAAATAGAAACCATCAAAAATATTCTTGGCCCAGAATATAGTAATTTTGTAGGTCAAAATTACCATGCAATATCAGGGTAGCCCATGGTGCTGCTTGGGTTGACATCAATGACAACCACTGATCAAAAAATTCTTCTAAATAAAAAACAACAGAGCATAATTGCACAATTATGCTCACTAGAGGTTCAAACATAGAAATAATTTATTTCTCAAAATCTCCAAAAATTCTTGTAAAATCAAGGTATTTGAGACTCCAAAAGGACTCCCACCTATTCATGATCATGATCGTGCTATTCATTTGATTCTAGGAAGTGTTCCTCCAAACATCAAGCCTTACAGATATCCTTATGCCCAAAAGAGTGAAATTGAACATATGGTTGCATAAATGATAGAGTCTGGTATAATTCAACCTAGTTAAGGTTATTTCTCTACTCTAGCAGTATTGGTTCACAAGAAGTGTGGACCATGGCGCATGTGTCTGTATTATAGGGAGTTCAACAAGCTCACTATTAAAGATAATTTTCCCATTCCTGTCATTGGTGAATTATTGGCTGAATTACATGGAGAGATTTTCTTCACCAAGTTGAATCTTCGTTCAAGATATCATCAGATAAGAATGAAAACTGAATACATTATGAAAACAACATTTAGAACTTGCGAGGGTCATTATGAATTTTTAGTCATGCCTTTTGGCCTTATCAATTCACCGTCTACATTTCAAGGTTTGATGCATTCCATTTTCAAACCCTTCCTTAGAAAATTTGTGTTAATATTTTTTGATGATACACTAATCTACAGCAAGTCTTGGAAGGATCATGTTCAACATGTTGACAAGGTGCTCGAACTATTGGTTGAGTAACAATTATATGAAAAAGCTTCCAAATGTTTCTTTGGAGTACAGGAGGTGGAATATTTGGGTCATATTGTATCTCACGAGGGAGTTAAGGTATACCCTAAAAAAATTAAATCCATTAAGGAATGGAAAATTCCCACAACCATAAAGCATCTACGAGGATTTATCGGGTTAACAAGGTATTATCACAATTTCATTAAGAATTATGGGAGAATAGAAACACCTCTAACAACATTACTGAAGAAAGATGCATTTTCTTGGACTCCAGAAGCAACTGAGGCCTTTGAACATATTAAAGAGGCAATGTGCCAAGAACCATTCTTAGCTATGCCAGACTTCACAAAAACCTTTATTGTGGAATTTGATTCCTCGGGAAATAGAATTGGTTCGGTTTTAATGCAAGAAGGAAGACCCATCGCTTTTGAAAGTCGTACAATCAAAGTAAAGTATTTACACAAACCTATTTTTAAGAAGGAAATGTTGGAAATACTACATGCACTTAAGAAATGGAGACTGTACCTAATGGGAAGACACTTCAAGGTAAAAATCGATCATGATAGTTTTAAATACATTTTAGAACAAATATTATCTTTAGAAGAGCAGAAAAAATGGAAGACAAATATGTTGGGTTATAACTTTGAAATCATCTAAAAAAAGGGCAGCAAAATTTTGTTGCAGATGCACTCTCAAGAAAGAATGAGGATGTAGAAGCATTTTTTTATGCCATTTCTATTATCCAACCAGATTGGATAACCAAAGCAAGGGATGAATGGAAGAATAACGAAGATGTGTGGGTATTCATTCAAAATTTGCAGCAAGATCCCAATATATATGATACATTTATCTAGAAAAATGATTCATTGTGGTACAAATATCGCTTATACCTTTGTTATAATTCCCGATTCAAACAAAAGATTCTTCTGGAATTGCACACCTCTCCCTTAGGAGGGCACTCAATATTTTTAAAAACTCACCACAAGGTTAAGAAGGAAATTTGTTCGCATGACCTTGAATATGATATTCAAAAGTTTGTGGCAAAATTTTTGGTTTTCCAACAAAATAAAGTTGAGACAATTAAGACCCCGGGTTTTTTACAACCCTTATCCATTCCAAGTCAACATTGGGAGGAGGTTTCAATGGATTTTATCACAGTTTTATCCAATTTCGAAGAAAAGAGTGTCATCATAGTGATAGTTGATAGAATTACCAAGTATGCACACTTTTTTGCATTATCTAATCCATTTAAAGCCAGTACAGTTGCTAATGAATTTATGGAAACAATTCAAAAGATACATGGAAACAAAAAGATTATTTTAAGAGAAAAGATCCCATTTTCATTGGAAATTTTTGGAAAAAATTATTTTCTTGTCTAGGTACTCAATTAGATCATAGCTCATTTTATCATCCTCAATCTGATGGACAAAATTATATAGTGAAAACATATTTGGAAGGATACCTTCGTCGCTTTATATCTGATAAACAGGCACAATGGGTCAAGTGGTTACCTCTAGTTGAATGGTGGTATAACACTTCCTTCCATACTACAACAAAAATTACCCCATTTATGGCACTTTATGGATATCATCCATTGTCCATCACGTCATCTTTAAGATAAAATTCTAAGGTTTAAGTAGTGGAAGATCACATCGAGCATCAACAACAAGTTCTCCAACTCTTAAAGGATAACCTCACTTTGTCGTAGAATCGAATGAGAAAATAGGCAGATCAAAATCGCAGCGAAATAATTTTGATGTAGGAAACTGGGTATTTTTACGGCTACAACCATACAAACAAATTTCCCTCAAGAAAGCTAAGAAGGATAATAAAATATCACCAAAGTATTATAGTCCTTACAAGGTCTTACAAAACATTGGTACTATGGCATAAAAATTGGAGCTTCCTGCATCTTCCATAGTGCACCCAGGTTTCCATGTTTGATTCTTAAAGAAGGTTATAGGTGACAAAACTCCCATTTCAAACAATATTTCCAGAACTTGACGAGGAAGGAAAAATTATATTGGAACCTGAAGCAGTCACGGAAACAAGAACTCAGAAACTACGAAATTTTTCAATTTAAGAGTATCTCATCAAGTGGAATAACTTACCCACTAAAGATTCCACATGGTAGGATGATAATTTTATACAAAATCATCCAAAACTACTCAAGTGTTGAGGACAACAAATTTTTCAATGAGAGGGGCATGTTAGGTCCCTATAATACTAGTGTATCCCCTTATTTTTATTGTTAGTGTATCCCCCTTATTGTTATTGTTGTGCCCTTACATTATTATTTTTATGTCGGCTATGATTATATTGTGACCCCTTAGACTTCTAAATATAGAAAGGAGGTTTTTTCATTTGAATCATCGAAGAATTTTTCATTTGTGTAATGTAAATGAGGTTTCCGCCTCAAAGAGAATCATTTTTAAGCCATTGATCTATATTTTCTTCTATTTTGTGAGTTGGTTGCACAACAAATATTAGGCTTAAAATGCACTCTAGCTTCCATTACATCTGGATAGACATTTTTGGAACCAGTTTGTGTCTCCTTCTTTAATAAAACAACATAGTATTGATCTTAGTATGGCCCCCAATATACTTCTGCATGATATGTGTATTGATCTCTAGGTCCTCTTTGGTAGAAATCTTCTTTAGCTGGTCCGAGTACTCAGAAACTTCCTGCCTGATCGCATTTTTTCCCTTTGCTTCTGTGAATGTTCTGATTGAAGGGATCTTATGATATCTCACCAGAGAATCTACATTATTGTACAATCATGCATAAGAAGAGAATATGTTGGCTATGAAAGGGTTGAGTTATTTATTGCTTTGTATAATCATTATAACTTTAACTTTATCCAAATCAACTTGTTGTCTTCTTTTCTTAACCAACTCTAATGGTGCACCTCTGTACCTCATTCCCCATTCATGAACTGTGGTGATAGTTGCATGACCAACAAGAGATTTTTCACTCTCCTGTGATTTTTTTTGCATATTATGTAAGGGGAAAACTCCTTTATGCATGGTGACCAACTCATCATAAAAGTTCATCATAGCTTCTCCCAATTCTTGCACTTCACCAATTATAGTTTCCTAAAGCTCTTTCAAATGCACATGTCTCAGAGCCAACTTCTATTTTTTTGTTTGGAGTTGTTCTATTTGTTGTCTCATAGCTTCCAAGTTATTTTCCATTTTTTTATTCTCTGCCATCAAATACTTTATATGTTCCTTTGAAGCTCCTACAAATGCAAATTTAGTTGCGACAATAGTTTCATAATTCTTTTTGGTGTCCATGACAATGACCCTTTATGTATTGATAAAAGAAATATGTGTGAGGTCATTAGGAAAATGTTTCTTTATCACTTATAATTTTCCTATGGAGCTCATTGAAAGTTAAGCTGCAAATATCCATGACCGGACTATCATCAAGAGGATAAATTTCCTATTCATCGTCTGGAACTTTCCCATCTATAGGAGGAGGTCAAGACTAAATTATAAATTATTTTGTATTGGGAATAATATCAACATCTTGATTTTGTTGCTCTTGTTATACCTACATGGCTTGAATGACTATTAACTCTTCAATCTCTTGGGAAAGTTATTGATCCTGATGTTGTTTACTTTCTTCTTCCTGTAGCTGATTCTTTCCTTCTTCCTCTGCTTGCTTCAACATTGTTTCTTCTTCCTACTTTCTTCTCATTTCATCTTTTCTCATCTACCTTTATTCCTATTATTTCTTTTCCTATTCTTCCTTCTATATTGTATCTTCTTCTTGTCTCTTCTTCTCATCTCGCTTCTTCCTCCTCTTTCTCTCAACTGACATATCCACTTTCAGAATAACTGGATCCGCTTTAAATTTGTGGTTTTTTTCTTCTCGTAGACTGTGAGAAACCTTCCTTTTATATTTTATGCTCACTTGGTTGCACTTTTTAGTGGACTTGCTTTTGGATGTAACCACCCTTCCCACATTTACCTAATTTGATTGCCCTGCAATGGTAAACATGAGATGAAGAGTTGCTATGACATGACCCGACCTCCAAGCTCTAGTTATGGAAGTGGGGTCTACAAACTGACCACCAACTGAAAACTCACAAGATCCCTCAGGACTATAGGACACTTAGGGGACAAATAACCACCCTAGGTGACCAAACCCTGAGTTGGGGCTCCTTTTAATTAATGTGGAACCCCAACCGCATGCATGACAAGGCCTGGGTGTAGTTGAAGGCCTCCAACTGCATGCACAACACTGCCTCCATGCAGTTGTGACCCAACTTTCCTAGTTCAAAGGGTGTGGTCCTAAGATATGAGCCATAATTCCAAGGCAACCTCTAGACCACTTCCCAGAACTTCCTAAGACTTCTTAGAATGATAAATGACATAATGAAAATGCTAAACATACAAAATTGAGTCAGAAACTTGACATAGATAGGCCAGAACATACTAGGAATTTAGTCAAACACATGGAAAACATGTAAGCTACAATTTATGAGTTTATATTTGATCATAATAGTCTAAGATTCATATGAGAATCACCATGAAGGCCCTATTAACTCTCCAAATAACTGAAACAACACAATTAGTCCATATATTCATCAATCGATCAATAACTAAATCATTCATGACAAGAGCCATAGATGGTACACATCATATAATTAGAAAATAACCAACATAGAAATCGTGGCAACTCAACCATAATATCACCAATATAAGTACTACAAATGCTCATAGATCATAATAAGGAAATATCTCAAATTAAAATGTGAAAATACCAAACAATTCAAGGACTTCCACGTACCACCCGACCATAGATTGGGTTGAACCAAATCTCTCTTTCGTCCAATGATCCCTGCGCCATATTCCAAGCATGAATGTGGGATCTCATGGAATAAACTAAGACAAAAAAAAATAGGGCTTCCAGAGGCCAAAGCACCTCAACCCTCAACAACAGTGATTCCACCTACATGGTGAGAAATCACTAACACCAACTAGATCGGTCTCCAAACAAGTTGTCTAGGGCTCTACGAACTAGTAACTCAACCCAAAATATTCCAAGGTTCTAGATAATTTGTCCAACCCGACTCCAGGGAATAGTAACTCAACCCACCAAGGGCTCTAGAGTGTTTGTCCCAACTTAGGATCCAAGACTATTAAATCAACCCAAGTTGTTCCTGGGCTTCTAGATCATTTGTTCCAACCCACAACCATAAGGAATTATGAGCACCAATCATAAAAAAATCAAGTGGAAAAACCCACAACACCATGGCTATCTAGGAAATGGAAAGGAGAGGCTAAAACCACTGACAATCAAGACAAATCTCCATGCCAATGATAATAAATAACCAGAAAATCACATGCATATACCATGCATTTATAAATCAATAAGGAAATATGTTATGAAACCAGCTCACAAAATAGAAGAAAAGAGAGATCAACGACTTAGAAATCAGCCACTTTAAGGGGGAAACCTCCTTTACATTACATAAATGAACAATTCTTGGATGATTCAAATGAAAAAACCTCCTTTCTATATATAGGAGTCTGAGGGGTCATAACATAATTGTAGCCGACATAACAATAATAATGTAAGGGCACAACAATAACCATAGTGGGCTTCTATGGAGAACAATAATAACAATATGGGGACTACATGGGCACAACAATAAAAATAAGGAGGCTACACTAACAATAATAAGGGGATACACTAGTATTATGGGGACCTAATATGCCCCTCTCCTTTAAACAAGTGTTGTCCTTAATGCTTGATTAGTTCTAGATGCTTTTGTATAAAATTCTCATCCTCCCATGTCGAATCTTCAGCGGGAAAGTTATTCCACTTGATGAGATATTCTGAGATTGATTGATTTCGTAGCTATCGATTTCTTGTTTCCATGACTGCTTCAGGTTCCAATATGATTTTTACTTCATCGTCAAGTTCTGGAAATATTGTTTGAACTGGGAGCTCGTCACCTATAACCTTCTTTAAGCACGAAACATGGAAAACTAGGTGCACTATGGAAGATGCGAGAAGCTCCAATTTGTATGCCATAGTACCAATATTTTGCAACACCTTGTAAGGAACATAATGCTTTGGTGATAATTTATTATCCTTCTTAGCTTGCTCGATGGAAAATTATTTTTATGGTTGTAGCTGTAAAAATACCCAGACACCTACATCAAAACTTCTTTCACTGCGATGTTGATTTTCCTATTGTTTCATTCGATTTTGTGCCAAAGTGAGGTTATCCTTTAAGAGTTGGAGAAATTTTTGTTGATGCTCGATGTGATATTCCACTCCTTGAACCTTAGAATTCTCTTAAAGATGATGTGATGGATGGTGGATGATATCCATAAATGGGGTCATTTTTGTTGCAGTATGGAAAGAAGTGTTATACCAACATTCATCCAGAGGTAACCAATTGACCCATTATGTTTGTTTATCAGATACAAAAAAAACAAATATATCCTTCCAAAAATTTGTTCATGATCTCTGTTTTCCCATCAAATTGAGGATGATGTGATGAGATGTGAGCTAATTGAGTACTCAAACAAGAAAATAATTCCATCCAAAAATTTCATGAAAAAATGGTGTCATAATATAATCGTTGCCGACATAACAATAATAATGTAAGGGCACAACAATAACAATAAGGATACTACACTAACAATAATAAGGGGCTACACTAGTATTATGGGAACCTAACAAAATTATGCATGAAACGTGTTATCTACCAAGTAATCCAACGGTATCTTTTGAACCACCTATTCCCTTGCACTTTCTCACTTTCCTTTTCCTTATTTCTCCAAATAAAATGTATGTCAAAGTGCTCCAAGAATACTCTAAGTGTGCAAGAGTATGAGAGAATGAGAGAATAGAAGAGAGCTCCACCCAAAAACTATCAAAAGCTAACTAGAAAAAGTTGTGACCTGATCCTCAGAAGCATTTTTATCATTAAGGCCTCTAGTCTCTTCATTTTTCCTTTAATTTCACTCTCATGAAAATGTTTGTCTCTTCACCTTATTTTTCTCCTATTTTCCTTTATTTCATAAATAAAAAGCCAATTAATGCCACTTTGAATTTTCCAATTTCCATAGCCATTAATTAATCACCAGTGATACCCATCATTATGTTTTTTCCAACATTCAACTTGAAATACATGTCCCGTGACCTTGGTCTTATTTTATTTACATGGAAAATCAACTAGGGGTTGTTACACCATAGTAGTATCATGTTCTAGAGTCACATGAGAAGGACTTGCCTGGCTACCTAGTGTGTGGGGCCTAGATGGATTATAACATTTCTTGATCTTCTCCTCCTCTGGTCTAGAGCAGGTCCCACTTGGCCTGTTAAAATGTAACTTGGCACAATGCTTCTTGCAAATGATTTTGGGATCATATAGATGATACTCCATTGTGCCAAACCTGAAGTTATCCAACTCTTTACCTTCATATTTTTCTACCTTTTGGTTCTTGATTTCGTAGGATCCCACATGCAAAGGTAGCGTAGGCCAAGGTGCTTTATTTTTCCTTTGTAATACTGTTGATAAGCCTATGGAATATGCAATCTCCTGCATGAAAAACTTATTAGTGGCATACCTCGGTAGTACATGTGATGACTTTTGGTAGTTGTACACCCTGAGGTAAGTTCTGTATGGTGAGGCAAACCAATTAGAAAGTTTTTTTACTGCATCCATAGTCTCACGACACATGCAAGGTGGCTCCTCCTCAAAAATCATCTAGTACAAGACTTTGAGGAAGTGTGCAACCAAAGTTTCCATGACTCCTTTGTAATTTCACTATGAAAGCAATTTGAATCAATATGAACAACTGGCTCTTTTGGTATCCAATTCTAGCTCATGCCAGGAAAATCATTTTGAACACATTTACCATCCAAAAAGTATGCAAACATATAGAATCTATCTTGTTTTCCCTTAGGTGGATTCTTTGCATTGGTCACATTAATCCTAATCTATTGAGCGAAAAGATTTGAAAATTTAAATATCTTCCCCTCATTGAAAATTTGATGCAACATGTAAACCCAGCCTTCAGGGAATTTTTCAATACTATTATATCCATATATCTAGCAACATAGCATAATTAGGTATTAGAACACCTTTCTAAGATATCTAGTCTTATAAGTATTACTAGGTGTCCAACGAAACTTAGATTGTTCTTTCACCCATGTCTTGATGAAATCCTTGGTGTTCAAATAGTTGGTGACTACATAAAAGTGTGAATCCATATATTCCTTTGGCTTAGGAAAGTGATACATCAAGTGAATATCATGGGAAAAATATGAAGCAAGTCGTTTCCCACTTACACTACTGAGGTTCATTCTCCTAGTACCAAAGTGTGGTAGGATCCACTTGATGACATTTGCACAAGGTAGGGTGTTAGATAGAATAGGAATAGTAACTAGTGTACTCTCAACCAATTCATTTTTACTTGTATATGTTGTTTCTTTTGAGTTTGATCTCTTAGGATGCATGATGAGAGCTATTGATGAAAGAGAGATGAGCTCAAAACTTGTAGTACATGTAAACAAAATATGCACTCATGGAAAAAACAAATTAGATTAAGCATATCAATCCATCGACCAATATTAAAGGAGAAACACATTGACTGATGAGACTTATTGCACATTTTCTCGGATCTCAGAAGCAGACTGGGATTTTGAACTGCGCATTGCATAGTCTCAACAAAAAAGGTTAGAGCTTGACGTTTGAGATTGCGCAATAGATAGTCTCAACTGGGCAGGAGGGGGGAAATATTTTGAATTGCACAGTCTCAGAGCCCAAGGCTGAGGACTGAGTCCTAGAAATACACAATGCATAGCTGGGAAATCCAATGACTACACACTGTGTAGTTTCAGCGGCCAAGGATCAATATTGATGCCTGGAGATGCGATATGCATAATTGGAAGGGCAGCAACTGCTCAAGGATTTTGTAGCTTTGCCTGGGAAAGAGAGAGAAAAACTTCAAGATCATATGTTGTGGAAAGAATAAGTGTAAATAGGCCTTAAAGTAAGTTAGATCAGTCAATAAAATGGGCTATAAAAGATCATGCAAAAGGAAAAGCATGCACTACAAGGAAAAGAACCTCTAGCGAAGGTTATAAAGGAGATTTTTAGTGTTATAAAATTGGCCAAATTTGTCAAAAAAAAATATGCTACCACATCTGTTTCTGGGAACGGAGGTTTTGGTAGAGATTTTAACGGAAATTCAACACAACTAAAAAAAGAGTGGCCAAAGGTTATTATGGATGTTTTTTCATCGATGCGCTACTCTGGCTTTAACGCACCGGTGCGTTCATGTAGAAGACGCCCCAGGGTGGTCGAAGGAGAATGCACTGGTGCGCCATATCACAGAAAGGAACCGAGATTTATAATTGGTATTAGTATTCGTGCAGTGCACATGGCTCGTACAAATGCACCGGTGCTTATAGATACATAAACGCCCCGGTACGCAGTATCACACAAATGCACCTATATTTATAACTGGTATCGGTATTTGTGCGGTGCCCATAGATCATAAACGAACAGGTGTGTATAGGAACTGGTGCGTATAGACACATAAATGCACCGATTTTCATTTTGTTTTTTTAGAAACATCGACCTATAACAATCCAATTATTGTTATTGTTTTAAATTCATTATTCATCAAAAGTTGACATATCTTATAACAATATTCATAGTAATTACATTTTTATTAATGCATTTGAATGTGCTGTTTGGATTAATTTGTTATATCATATCAGAATTATTGTGGTTTTTAAAAATTCATTATTCATCAAAAGTTGACACATATATATCTTATAACAATATTCATATGAATTAAATTTTTATTAGTGCATTTGAGAACAACAATGGAGAATGAAATAGCAACAATGGAGAACACAATAGAATAAATTAAAACATATTTTATGATTATATATATAATATATCTGAATAATACAGTCTTTATCATACAAAATGGGACAGTTAATATTTGTATCCCTTTTTCTTTCAATTGGGTTAAACAAAATGTCTGATTTCACAGACATATTTCAAAAAATAAAATGCCTTGCTTTGATATCCAAACATAGTGATCATCATTCTTCGCTTGAACTGTTGTCACTACTAGAGCAACTTCCATGACTTGGGTTATTTTCAGGAATGTTGTGTTCACGGCGTTGATTGTTTTCTTCCTCTTCACCTTCCATCTACAAACATAAAAATAAACTGAAATGAGTGTATATACATTGGTGAGAATAATGAAAATTGCAATATTAAATAATATACATCAATGTAAATCGAAAATAAAAATGATGTACCATAGCAACAATTGACTCATAAACTATACACATTCTTTCAAAACCGTATACCATGCCATCTTTCAAAATTTCATCTGTTGGCGCAGTTCCATACTTTGTTTCCTGCAAGTTTTATACCCCATAACAAATCATATATTTAATATAAAAGATTTTTTTGTTCTATTAATTATAGACGGAGCTAAGTAAAACAAGATCGATAGATGCTTACAAATTCCACAATTAAATTCCGATATGCCAACATATACTCACAACTCATATTTAACCCAATTTCAATCAATTCGTCTGATGGTTCTTCTTTGTATGTTAGCAATGGTTTGAACACATTCAATGATGATTTTGTAAAACAACTTAAAAAATACAAAAATGAAATTTAGTTAAGTTGTTATAAGGAAGTAACAATTACTCACAAACTTAGAGATCAACCATTTTCTTCCTTGTCATCTTGTTGTATGTGCTCAATGGGTTTCATTTTCTTTTCTTTTCTGCAAGAAAATTCTTGAAAATTAATATTTAATGCTAAATTGTTTATTTATTGTACCTTATGATCGAAAAATTCAATGATTACATATTACATTTGAAGCACGTTGTTGTTGTTGGAAAGAATGTCTATACATTCGTTCCACTAGATCCCTCAAACTTTTGTAAAAGTTTTTCCCCCTTTCGTTAACTTCCAGCACCACTCGAGATGAGCGAAGGAGCAATTGATTTTCATTTGCATGTTCTATTTTTTTTTCTTTTCTTAGAACAACATTCCTTTTCTGAGTTGTTGGTCCCTGTAGAACATTAAACAGATGTGAATTAGTAGATTGTTTGACACATGTTATCTAATAATTTTAAGTATATTACTAATGATAATTAAAAAAAGAAACTCATATTGGATCGATAGTATTTTTTCATTCACCTGATTCATCCTTTTGCAATTTTTCCATTAAAATTTTATGCTCTTCTGGTCCTAGATCATAAATAATCATATCGAGCTTTGTCATTTTGTGGCTCTACATGATACACAGTAAACAATACATATTAGTTAAACTTACATATAGTTCAAAAATAATATTTTTTATAAAGAATTTACAAAAAACTTGTCTTTTTTGCTTTTCTTGATGTGTTAACAATATTTTTGTTACTTGATCTCTTGTCAGACATTTCTTTATCAATCTGAAACATGTACCATATCATTCATTAATATATTTATAAATAAATTCTTAGCTTTTCAGGTAGAAAATAAATCTCAAGACACCGGTGCGCCTTTCATGAGGTCCGCACTGCAGCCGGTGCATGGGGATATTAATAACGCATCGCAAAACAGTATAATACATCGTATGGTGCATTGGGTATTATAAACACACCACAAAAAATAGTGTAATACACCTAATGGTGCGTGGGATATTATAAACGCACCACAAAAACGGTGTAATACACCGTACGGTGCTTGCCTGGTTAAATGGAGCACCGGTGCCCTATTTCAGATTTGGCGCACGGATTTAGAAAAAAAAATTCATTTTTTTTACTACAGTACTTGCGCGGTGCGCTATATAATATAGCGCACCGGTGCGGTAGCGTACGCAGGGCGCACCGATAAAGAAAAATCCATTTTTTCAAAAATTCACGCAATGGCCGAATGGATTGGGATCCGACTATGCAAGTCATCCCGTGGGTTGGATGTCAATCTAAAATGAAAAACCCTAATTTTGAAATCACAGAAACAGGGAGAAGAAGGGAAAAAACAAAAAAATGAAGGGTTTAGGGTAAAAATGGATAAAACTGCAGAAAAAAAAGTAAAAAATGCAGAAAAAAAAAAATTTAAAAAAATATCAAATTTAATCACAAGATGATTTCAAATTATATGATACAGGGTTTGAATCACCAGAGGTTTGGTTTCTGATTGTCTGAATACTTCTGTTCGAACGTATTTTGCTGCTCCATAGTGCCCTCCTACTCTCTTGCTCTATGTTTGTTTCCTGCAAATATCTCGCTGAAAATTTTAACA
Organism: Pinus albicaulis; assembly: GCA_034641835.2. NCBI lineage: Eukaryota > Viridiplantae > Streptophyta > Pinopsida > Pinales > Pinaceae > Pinus > Pinus albicaulis. Next base: position 1,029,035,790 of record CM076574.1, read on the forward strand.
AAAATAGTGAAATAATGAAAAGTGTTTAGTATTTAAAGTATTATTTTATTAAATTAGATTTTCGAAAATATTTTGCCGCCCATTTTTCAAATTGCCGGTTTTTTTTTCACTTAAAGAAAATAGAGTTGTGTTTTTTTTATTTGTGTTTATTCGTTACCGGTGCGGAAAAGTTGTGATGCACCGGTCCGTGTTAGGATGATAAGCGCACTGGACTGTATAAAGTTCTTTTTTTTGTATGTAAGATAATAATAAAATAATTATAATTATAAAGGACATGAATTTATTTTCAATATTTTCTAAACTTTATTATGTTACAAAAATTCGTATTATTCTAGATTTGTTATTTTACAATTATTTGCAAATTTACAAATTTAAATATTTTAATAAAATCATTTCACACTAATACAATTAAAATTTTCACATTAATAGAATTAAAATTTTACAAATATTTTACATACAATTACAATTAGAATTAAAATTACAATTACAATTTTATATTAATTTCACATACATGAATTACGATTAGAATTAGAATTACAATTACAATTACAATTTTACAATTACAATTACAATTTTAGAATTTTACATACAATTACATTTACAATTTTACATAGAATTACAATTACAATTTTACAAATATTTTACGTACAATTCAATTACAAATACAATTACAATTTTAGAATTTTACATACAATTACATTTACAATTTTACATAGAATTACATTTACAATTACAATTACAATTTTATAAATATTTTACATACAATTCAATTAAAATTACAATTTTATAATTTTACATACAATTAGAATTACAATTACAATTTTTCATATATATACAATTACAATTATTTCAGAATAAATTAAATATTACAATTACAATTAAAATTTTACATTAATAAATATTTTACATACAATTACAGTTAAAATTACAATTAGTACAAATACAAATACAATTTTACATACAATTAAAATTTAAATTACAATTACAATCACGACATAATATTTAATAAATATCATGGTCATTTAATATTAAATTAATTAATAAACATCATCACGATCATGATAACCGTCATACAAACATCATATTCGATTAATAAACACATTCAAACATCAAATTAACATTATATATTAACATCATCACAACACAAACATCAAATATACATCTCAATATGTCAAATAACTCATGCTATCACATATACACATCTATCTGCAAGCTAAACATTAAATGAACATATCTAACATGACCTAACAATATGTGCCACATCATGATGATCACCAACATGAAAATTAAGTACAACTGCAACATCAACATAAAATACATGGACCATATATATATATATATATATATAACTGAATAATATTAAAAATATACAACTGTAATATAAATGTCATGGATCAGGCGCTGGTGGTAGTATAACAACATCAATAGCAGTACTACAAGTGGATTCCTGCTCAATAAAGGTGGGTGCAGCCTCAACATTCGATGGTCGAGCCTGCTCATGATCATGATCACTAGTACTGATGGACGCATCTGTTGGTGGTAGTACAACATCAATATGAGCAGTAGTAGTGGAGGCCTGCTCAGTCAATAGTGTAGCCTCGGCGATCGATGGTCTAGTCTGCTCATGATCATGACTAGTACTGATGGATGCTGTAGGCTACTGACTGGACGTGGCCGATGGTCCAGCCTCATATCCATGATGACTGTCAGATGCTACCAGTGGAGCCTCATGCTCATCAGGCGCGCCTCAAGGTGAACGATCATGAGATGCATGTGAGTCGCTGCTCATGGACTATCCATCACGTGCCACGGCTCAACTACGCCTATAGCTATGGACATTCCTCCTCAGTTGCATAATAGCTGTCGTAGCTCCTACGACATTCCGCATCAGGTCGTACATGTCACGCGGCGTGCCTCTCCACATCCGTAACAGCCTATCATCGGCCTGTATGTCTCTGTAATGAGCGGGCCTGATGCCCGCATCAACAAACAATGCACAAAGTTGGTTTCACAACTCCATCCTATATCTAGTCTCAGGTCGACCACTCCTAGCAAAAGGCGGCACCAGTGCACCATGAGCAGGAGCATGTCTCTCTGCTGCACTGGCCTCATCCTCATCATGATCATCCTCGGCATCAGCCATGTCCTGATAGTCATCATCGGGATCCACACCTAGATCATGTGGTGGACCCGACATCTCCTTGCCATCAAAAGAGCCAATGTATGCAAAATATATACAAGTACACAACAATAATTAGACAATTTCATTACACAATTTAATAAAAACAAGTTAAAGAAAATGTTAGAATAAATATAAATAATACAGTAATATTACCTCTATCATCTAGCTGCTCATCAGCTGTGAAGAGGATGTTGGGACACCCTCGCCAATCTAAGCCAGCATAAGGACATGGGACCATAATGAAGGGATGCAGCCCATCAACACTGGCTAGTAAGTCCAGTGAATCATGTGATATCCTGGCTGGAAACAAAGTGTCTCCCCTCTTGGGCATCATCTTCCCCCACATGTGCATCCGGGCCTCAAACATCGGCCTACGAGGCTATCGAACAAAACTAGGTCTCATCTCTGGAAACCTCTCAAAAAATAAACAAAACATCTCTGAAGAAAAAGGGAAGTTGACCCTCCCTTGTGCATGAGCACGACATCTATCTAAGGCTGTACAAAACCGCCGCAAAAAAATGGCAGACCACCTGACAAGTCGTGGTTGATGTACTAAAGGATCAACATAATATAAAAGCGAGCAACTAATGCATTTCCCGTCACTGGTGTTGTGAAAAATGGTTGAAATGATAAGGGAGAGGCACTGCACATCCTGTCTACCAAAAGCACCTATACGTAACTGACCTCTAGGTACCTGAAACTCTGAAGGAGACAGTACATGTGCTCCAATGTATCTTTGGGAGTAAACTAACTAACTCCCTGCTATACAACCAGCTGGCATGTCTAGGAATGAGGGAAAATCCACCCCTCTCCTCGATAGTCCTGTAATAAAATAAATATCCTCCTGAGTGGGTTTGTACCACTGGTCAGGACCAACCTGGAAAGCCTGTCGGTGGGCATTCCACCTGCGGATAAGATATCTCAAAAATACACTATGGGCCTTTAGGGAAGTAGCCTCCTCATAGAACTTGAGGAGGCCTATCTGCCTAAGGATCCCCTAGGTATCTGCAGTAATAGGGCGAGGGTATGCATCTCTCTCCCTCTCTCGGGTCTCTCATTGGTGAATCATGTCATATTGTTCAGCCTGTTGTTGCTACTATTCCTCCTCTTCTCTCTGAATCATTGCCATATTAAATAATTTTTATTTATTAAAACAGACATGTATTTAGGAATATATATATATATATATATATATATATATATATATTGAAAAAAAAAACAAACAGAAAAGTCGGTGCGCCATAAAAACAGTCACGCACTGGTGGTGGTGCGTCTTAAGAATGTAGCGCACCGATGCTGGTGACCCTAATGAAATACAACGCACTGGCCTAGGTGCAGCTATATATTTTTCAAGCACCGTTAACTTTATCAAAGTTAAGAATAGTGGTGCACTGACTGAAATATATGCCCCGACGTGTATAGTTGTGTCAACGCACTGACTTCATGACAATTACATAGTCGACGGTGCGGTCTTTTACCTGACTGCACCGTTGACCCTCTCGGAATCCAGAATGCAATGCACTGACATACACCGGGGCGGATAATTCCGTCAACGCACCGCACTGTGATTCCCGTGGTCAATGGTGTGCCTAGATAAATGAACGCACTGCCTTTTATTTTATTTTTTTAGTTTAAAATTATTCGGGGCACCTTTCGGTACCGCCCCGGAAACGGTGCAGATACGATTAGCATCGGTGGCGGTGCGACCTGTAAATTTTACAGGCAGCACTGTTATCTGGTGCAAGCCAAACAGCTCTGGCACACTGCACGACAAATATATTTTTTTTCTTTTTTAATGGTTATTTTTAAGGTTATTTCAATTTCTAATCTGCTAAAAGGCTTAATTATGGAAAAACTAGAAAAATACCTGTACATTTCGTCGTCGAGGAGGCATATTGGCTGTAAACTTTGAAAAATAAAATTTGCACATGGTTTTTCAAAATGCAAGCTAGATATTGGTGGCCAATGCAGAGCAGCAGTGTGTGCAATGGGTGCAATGAGAGCACCGATGTCAAGGCGGCTCAGATAAGGGGAAATGGCACCGATGCTTGAGAGCTCTGGAGCACTGAGGAAAGTGAAAAATGAGGTTTTTTAGCTGTAATTTTTTTTTTATTAGACCCTATTCCGGTGTGCAGGGTTTTATAGGCGCACCGGTACGCTTACCTACAACTACACCGGGCTGTGTCAAATTTGGTGTGTTGTTTATAATGCACCGGGGCAGTTCCCTAACACCGCACCGGAATGTTTTTGTTTTGGCGCGAAATTTTGATGATGCACTAGGGCGGAATATCCATAAAACACCAGTACGGAATAGTAGTAAAGCACTAGTTTTTTGGCCTTAATTTTTTTTATTTTTTATGTAACACTATTCTGGTGCGTGCAGTTTATAGGCACACCGGTGCTCTTGGATAAGAATGCACCGGCGCATTTTTGTTTTGGCGCAGTGTTTTATGATGCACCAGTGTGGAAGAGTGGTGAGGCATTGATGCGTTATAGTAACAGGATGCCCCGGAGGTGTGTGTACATCGCACACACTATCCAGTATGCCAATGTTTCGTGCGCACCGGTGCGTTCTATGGTAGGGCGCGCACCGGTAATTGAGAGCTCAGGAGCACTGGAAAACTGAAAAATCTGGGTTTTTTTGCCGTAATTTTTTTTTAATTTAACCCTTTACAGGTGCACATGGTTTATAGGCGCACCGGTTGTGTTTCTTAAAAATGCACCAGTCGGTTTGTGTTTTGGCGCGATTTATTATGATGCACCGGTGCGGTTTCTTTCTATCGCACCGGGTGGTTTCAGTTTTGGCGTAGTGTTTTATAATGCACCGGCACGAAAGATTTGTGATGCGCTAGTGCTATAGAATAATAAGACGCACCGGGCGGGTGTGTATGGAGTGCACGGTGTCCGGTGTGCCAATTTTTTGGTCCGCACCGGTGCTTTCTCGATTCCAGAGCACCGGGGCGACATGTAATGATAAGCGCACCGAGAGGAAAACATCCACAAAACCCTCTGCCCACCAACCTCCTCTAGTAACCTCCACTAGAAACAGATGTATGGGGTATTTTTCTGTGGGGTTCCTCAAAAACATCTGCTAGAGGGTCTTTTCCTTGTAGTGATGCATGCATAAAATGACTCAGTAGTGACAACTGTTGGTAGGAATAAAGAAAGAAGGTGATGGGACACTTATAAAAATTGAATGACCAAAAAAAAAAAAAAAAAAAATCTTGTAGAAGCTAATAATAATATAAAATCCAACTACCATGAAGAGAAATGGGAAAAATGACACTCATAGAAGAAAAAGGAGGATGTTGATTTGGTTGTAACCAGAAAAACCATCCATAAACGAAAAAACTTTTCTCTCGGCACAATCATCAACAATCTGGTCGATAAACGGGATGGGATAGTTTTCCTTATGACAAGCATGGTTAATGTCTCGATAATCAACACAAACACGAATCATGCCTTTTTTCTTCATTATAGGAATAATGTTCGAGAGCCAATCAGTAAGAGGAATTGGATAAATGAAACCAACACACAGAATTTTTTTAACCTCTACATTAATAGCAATAACTTTCTTAGGATGGACTAGACACAAGCGCTACCTAATTGGATTAGCATCCGGATACGTTGTGATCTCATGTAAAACAATATTTGGATCAATATCTTTCATATCTTCATATAACCAGACGAAAAATGTCTCGGAATTCTTGGAAAAGGGTTTTATAGATCTTGACCTCATCGGGAGAATAAGATGCACCAATGTGTACATTTTTGACAATTGTGGGTTTAATTGAAATATCAAGAGGAAAAGTCTCTTCAATATACAATAAATTCTTCTCATATCGATGTTGTGAATAGATACGGAATTCGTAGATATCTCAACGACATTGGGTGAATAGATATCACGAAGATTATCCTCAGAGGTATTAGGCAAGGAGAAATGATGATGGTTATCGTCCCACGATGCATCATCTAACATCATGATTTCCATGATGCTTTCATCAGTAGAAAATGTACCAGAGAAAGGATCAGAATATGAACCATAATCTTGGGAATGGTCGACCCAATCTATCGAGGAGGAAGAAATCAGAATGTGTCAAACGGGCCGAATAAATAGCTTCATATTCGAGCTCAACAAGACTTAGCGACATGCAGTCACCAAATGTATCAATATTAGAAGTGTCCGGTACTATCCTTGGATTCGGTTTTTCGGGAGGAGGAAGAGAAAAATTTCCCATTAAAGTGGAATCCTTAAGCAATCCAACTCTAACATTTTCAGAAGGATTTGGTGCTTCTCCCGCAAGAGGGATCATTCGAGTAACTTGAGAATTATTGGCAAGAAATGTGAGTTGATCAATGGCCATGATTCCCCCCTGGTGAGGGAAAGTAGTCATTCTAAAATAGGTCGAAACGACAGTGTCCATGGAATAAATCCATGTGTGGCCTAGTAAAATATTTCAACCCAATGGTTTGTATATAACTTTGACTTCTACTGACAGTGTTTTTCCTGTTAATTCATTAGGGGAATTTTGAGGTCTAAAATGGGCCTCCTAAGAAAAATGTACAACAAAAATAAACTTTATAAGAACTAATAGGATTCAAGATGATGATGTCAACCATGGGGGATGATTCAACATTTTTGGAGTAAAAAAGTAAAAATAATAAAGAATAATAAAATAATAAAACTACTTTTTCAACTCGTATTTTTAACTTATCTCTCTATGTTTTTACTCAAATTTCGAGCGAGAGTACTCATTGGATGAAAAATTTAATTCCTCATCCAAGAAGTACCCATGTTGCATATTTTCGATGGACCCTGCTACACGAAAAATGGGAAATACATGAAAAACGTCTTTACAATCACGTTTTTCGTGTATTTCTCATTTTTCATGTAGCAGTGTCCATAAAAGATATGCAACATGGGTACTCCTTGGATGGGAAATCAAATTCTGAATCCAAAGAGTGTTTCGGCTCGAAAATTGAGTAAACCCATAGGGAGATAAGTTGAAAATATGAGTTAAAAAAATAGTTTTTTCTTTTTTCCCTCTAAAATTTGATGATGTAATCAAACCTTATTGTATTATTTCCACTATTATTTTATAATTTCCTTAGGAGGCCGTCCTAGGGTTATAAGGTACAATATTTGGTTCTAATTACAGACTTGTCTCACTCACTTCATTCCTAAGTGGAATAGTTCATAGTGGTACCCAAAAGGGATATGTGGTACCTGTAAGAGTTCATAATAAGGCAAGGCAGTAAGTTCAAGTTTGTTAGACCGGTGGATGCTCATAAGTAAAGGATGATTGGACCTCAAAATTACCCTAATGCCACTTGTAATGAATTCAGAATTCCATAAGGCCCTAAGCATCTTCCATCAAATATTTTGAGAGTAGTGGGTGATTAGTTGAGTTGTGGAGAACAAATGGCCTTCCAACAAGAAAGTCACACGATATGGGTCAAAGCTCCTTCATCTAAAATTTTCTGATGGGTAGTATTACTTTGAACAACAACATGGATTATAAAATCTAGTTGCAGTGGAAGTTTGGGTGTATTATTATCATAATTAAAGACTACAATACTAGAATCCAAAGGATCAATGCCTCTAATTGTGGCAAGTAAATCTCTCTTCTAGGAAAGAAAATTCTACAAAACCTCGAGAGTTGACATAGCTTAAGGAGCTTGAGCCAGATCCTCAACTATGTTATAGTTTGGTGCAGCTCTCACATGAGGATTGAATGTTGATTTGTGAATAACTCCCTTGGGAGGTTTAATAGTTAGTTCAGTTGGAACCACGTTTGGAGAAGGAACTGAAGTGGATGAGGTAGAACTGGCAGGTTGATTAGTAGCCTTACCAACTAAGGGATTCAGATTACCATAGTCCTTATTTCACATGGCCACCATAACTTCATTTTTTTGTTTGGTGGAAGATAACATCATAACCGAGGAAGAGGAAGCAAAATCCTGTGCAGGCATGTTTGTCTCCTAATTAGGAAATGGATTTGTTAACACAGCAGCCACGACAGATAAAGACTTAAGGAATTGATTTAATTTTGCCTACTATTCATAGTCTCGGGTAAAATGTTGCTAATTATAGAGTAAGCAAGGATAACTAGGTTTACAATTTTCTTCAGGAGATTGGTTATATTGTGTGTCCTGTGAAGGATTATCTTTCCTTTTCTTTCCTTTTCCTTTCTTCTTACTCCCTGGTTGCTGAGATTTTTCATTAATGGATTAGACGAAAATAACCTTGGAAGTAGCCATAGGAGTAGTAGAGGACGAGTTTTGGGTAGTTACAACAGGAGATGAGCTAGATGGTTTACTCACCGAGTGTTGGCTAGCATAACCAATCATGCCATTAGCAACACGTGATTCTTTACCGAGAGGTGTTGGAACAGTGTGCGAAGGTATGAGAGAATTGGGTATTTTATCATAGAGCATGCCAGATTGAGTGTAAACGAGATCAAGGTATTGGGCATGAGCAATGACTTTATATTCATGTTACAACTCTACCTTAAGCAATTTCTTCTATTATAGAGGATAACAAAGATTTAGTGAACCATTCAACCAATAAATAATCGGGAAAAAAGGTTCTGACCAAATGATGGTGACGTCGCTACTCTTGAATATGATCATAAATGTGAGTGGATCTAGTATGTTTAAATGAGGTCAAAAGTTCAATTATGGTTTCATAATGAATGGGAAAATTAAAATGAGTTAGAAACGTGGTTTCTATGGCACTGAAATTGTTGAACAAAGCTCGTGGAAATTAAATATACCACTTTGTTGTTGTACCAGTAAGTGGTCATTGGAAAATTCATAAACAAATAGAATAATCATTTAAAGAGTTCGAGAAAAACCATAAATGATACGTCATAACATGCATATGCGAGTCTTCTCTGGGATTTCCATTGAATTTCGAGATATTTCTCGACAATTTTGTAGGAATGATCGACCACCAAGGAGAGTTCCAAATGAGATCATTTGTAAGTCGGGCTAGATCTAACAATTCAAGGGTCTCTATAAATGGAAACTACCTATTAAAGTCTGGTGGATGGTATCTTGGGTAAGATGGAATGACTTTAGAAACAAGTATTTGCGCTCCTGGATAAGGAAGATTTTGGTAGCCTAGGTAAATGTAACCATGTTTCCCAGTTCCAAGATAACTTTGATATGGTTGAAATGGTTGGGTTTGAATTTTTTGATCTTGGTAAGGTATTTGTGGAATACCTTGGTATGCTTTCCCCTAGGTATTTTGCATCATCCCTACATGAGGTTAGCAAATTTGTGCCTGTGCCATGCCATGTACAGGTTTATTCACTTACATTTAAGGAATAGCTTGACCAAGTGCTAGAGGTTGTAAGGCACCTTGAAGAGGCTAGGTAAGTGGGACTTGGGAGGTCCTAGATATCAGTGGAATAGGTTGAGTTAGACGTACAACCCGCAAAGGTTGACTTGCGTGAGATAAGGTTTGAGCTGGTTGGGATATGGGTTGGCAAGTAGGAACTTAGGGTGTAGCTAGAACAGGTTGAGAATTTTGGAATTGATTCACAACCAAGACAGGTTGTATGGGCAACGTTGGACACCAAGGATTGGCATCCATTCCTAGAAATGGTGGACTAAAATAGGGTAGAGCACCATATTGTGGTATTTAGTAAAGATATTGGAACATTCATGCAACAAGTTTCCCCCTATTAAAAGATAAGGGGAATATGGAGACAATTTCTCTCCTGGAGGAGGATACCCAATGTAAGGTGGAGTGGGATATTGTAGATGGCCATATCCACTGTCATACATACCATATTTCTGCTCCATTGAAGGTTAAGATGTATTAAGAGGATAATATTGTGTGGCGTTAATCAAAGAAGTACCAGATGGAATTATAGAAGAGGATGACATGGGGGAATTCCATGGACTTCTTGATGCACGATAAAAAGTACTAGGTAATGATTGGTAACTAGGTGGAACTGACAGACCACCATACAAATGTGTTTATGGAGATTTTTCAAACATGGAAGTAGTTGCAACATGGTTTTTCTCTCTCATAATGGCAGATTTTGGATGAGAAACCGAGCAGACTCAGTCATGGTTAAATTTCCCAAAGAGGATTGTCAAGGGAAACTCAAAGGTGAGATAAGAAGAGGAGAATCAGGAAAATGAGATTGTATGCGAGTATGAGGAGGAGGGACTTGATAGATATGAAGTCCTCTTAAATGAAAAAGAGGATAAGGTCAAGACTCTTCTTGAGGAATCTCATCAACACTCAAAAGACTAGGTGGAATTTGTTCACCGTCAGGTCCAAGATATACAGATTGTGTTTGAGTCAAAGACAAAGGAAGAGAAGAGGAAGACTAAGGTTCCTCTGGTTGCAATTTTTTGGGGTCATGAAACTCAGGTTCAATAACATCAGGTAATAAATTTTTAGGTGCTTCAGTTTCGAATGTGTTGGACACACCAACTAGTAGAGAAGTGATCTCGGGTTTAGTACTGACAGGAATAAATGATTATGGTTGGTCAATTTAGGATGTAGGTCCAGAAGGGGTAGCTTCCGAAGTACTGGATTTAGTAGTTTGCATATTTTTGTTCTTTTGACATCTAGGAGTTGCCTCTAGTGGAAAAGGAGGAAATATTTACATCCTACACAAATGATGGGGTTTTTGGGGTTGTTGTTCCACGATGGTTTAATAAATTTTAGAAATTAACAACAAAAATAAATAAAAAAGGGGTAACTAGGAAAAAGTGTAGAAATTTGAATAATAGCTGAATTATTCACCAACATTATCCTAATTACACACTATTTAAGCTTCATGCATAATACATAACCTCTTCTACAATTGATCATTAATATGCGGAAATAGAAGCAGTCGCATGCGCACATTAAAACATAATCAAGCACACATATAACACAGTATGTAATGGGGAAAGCATCACGACTGAAAACCCCCAACTATCTGTATATTATAATGATAGAGAACATGTAACAATACATAGCACAAAGCTCTCACGGCTCTTAGCACTATCTCAATGCTACACACAAAACTAGTATGGAAAGTGAACTAGTCACATGTTCAAATCTCCTCCACAAGTCTGCCTGCCTCTACTGTGCAATCCAAGATGAGAATGAATGAGATCCAAGTTCGAATCCACCTGGCTTGTACTGCGCAATCCTCATTGGAAATCTCAATCAATGTGTGCGCAAATCTCATGCACAAGTATAGTCACAACTGATAGCCACACTCACCCTTTCACCCACCTCTAACGCTGGTCTCCACTGAACTGTCCATGCATTGCAGTTAACTGATGTATTCTTTAGTTGATTTATGAGTTAATAATTAGTGAATTAATTAATAATTAATTCACACCACTCATCACTAGTGTATTTATCAATTAGACTAAATACAACTAGTTCAACTAAGTTAAACGAACACAACTCCACCAACTGTCTCATCAACTCCACCAAACTCTGCCACATGAGTTCTAACTGAAGTCAACCATGCAATAGCTCAACTAACCCTTAGGAAAAGCGTATTTTCTTCTGTCAGCTGCATGTGCCACATCCAAGCATCAAACTGAAGTGCTCCAAGAGGATAAGATAATGTTTATAGTCTAAATATTATTAAGGGTTAATAATATTTGACTGTTCTATTTTTAGCCCGGCAGTCTAAAAATAGAAACCGCCCAATGTCTAAAAATAGAGGTCCATCTATTTTTACCAACTAGACCAATCATCCATAAATAGCATCCTGCAACTCATAGACCATGATCCATATGTCTAAAAATAGACATAGTCTAAAAATAGACTTTGCGCCAAAAATAGCCTGCGAGCCCACTTAGTGAAGGCAACTTCTTTTCACTAAGCTCCATCATCTTGTTGCATTTTCAACACTCCCTCTCAACAAGATATGGATTATCTGCAACCCCTATCCTATCTCTGTGGTATTCGAATTTGCTCTTGGTGAGCGCCTTCATCAAGATATCAGCATCCTCATCCTCCGTGGGAATATATGAAAGTAACATGATTCTCCACTGCACACAATCTTTGATATGATGGTAACTGATGTTGATGTGTTTGGATCTATCATGAAATACTGGATTAGTCGAGAGTTTAATGCAACTCTGGTTATCACAATAAATCACAGTAGGCTCCAAGTGTGACCCGAACAACCCGACCAGGATCTTCCTCATCCATATGGCCTCGCATGCAGCCAAGCTTGCTGCCATATACTCAGCCTCTGTTGAACTGAGTGCCATGGATCTCTGCTTCCTGATGTACCAAGAAACTGTTGTCGACCTGATACTGAAGATCCCTCCAGATGTGCTCTTTCTATCCGTTGGGCTCCCTGCCCAATCTGCATCCGTGAAGCCACACAGCTTCACCTCATCCTCCTGTCTATACCACAAGCCATATCCCGATGTGCCTCTAAGATAACGCAATACATGCTTGCCTGCCTTCCAGAAGAGCTTGGTAGGCTTAACCATAGCTTGTGAAAGCTGGTTAACAGCATAGCATATATCGGGTCGTGTATTGACTAGATACATAAGCAACCCCACCAACTGTCGATAAACAGTGGCATCCACTACCTCCGCTCAAGTAGCATCCTCCTTCCTCCAACCTCCAGGAAGAGGAGTATCAACAGGCTTGCAGCCATGCATGTTGAACTTCTCCAGTATCTCCCGGGCATACTTACCCTGAGAAACAAATAGTCCATCACTACGCTGCCAAATTTCCAATCCCGGGAAATAATGAAGGAGGCCCAAGTCCTTCATCTCAAACTCTCTAGCAAGATCCTCCTTGCATGAAAGTATCAACAGCTCATCACCCGTCAAAATCAAATCATCTACATAAAGTACAATGATCAGCAACTTACCCTCCACCACAATCTGGTACAAGTTAGGATCCGCCTCACTCTTGGAGAATCCAAGTCCGGTGAAATAACTGTCTATCCGTGTGTACCAAGCACGAGGTGCTTGTTTCAACCCATACAGCGCTCTCTTGAGCCTGCACACATGCGACTCGCTGCTGAAGATCTCGAAACCTTTGGGCTTCTCTATGTACACCTCCTCCTGAATGACTCCGTTGAGGAATGTAGCCTTCACATCCATCTGATGGATGTGCCACCCCATCTGCACTGAGAGAGCTAGGATCGTCCGTATGGAAGAGTACCTTGCGACAGGTCCAAAGGTCTCCTCATAATCGATCCCCTATATCTTTGAGAAGCCTCGGGCAACAAATTTTGCCTTGTACTTCTCCACACTCCCGTCAGTTGCCTGCTTCACTTTGTAGATCCATCTCGAACCCACCACTGATTTCCCCTCCGGTCGCGGGACAATCTCCCATGCACTGTTTCTGACGATCGAATCATACTCTTCGATCATGGCATCTACCCATGCGGGCTCCTCCACAGCTTCCTCGAAAGAGGATGGCTCCGTCACGACACATTTGCTCACAAGAGCCATGTATCCAGTGTACCGATCCGGTGACTGTCTCTGCCTGCGCTGTGCTGTAGGTGGTCCTACAACCTTCTCTGCATCTTGAGCCAGTCGCTCAGCTTCTGTAGTGCGCTTGCGCCCTCTGATGGTTGGCGCTGCATGAGTGGTTTCTTCCACTCCATGAACTTCCTCTTGTGGCTGATCCACATACGAAAGCTCCTCCTTAGGAACTAATAGCTCCTCATCTGCATGCAAGTGTGGCTCCCTCTCAAGCGAACACTGCATGGCTTTCTCCTCCTGAAATTTGATATTCCATCGCACAATAGTCTTGCGACTGTCTGGAAAATACACATGATAGTTTTGGGGCGTATCAGTGTACCCCACAAATATCCCAACCTCTGCGGTCGGCTCCAGCTTCTTCCTGGCATCCTTCGTCACATGCATGTAGATAGGTGAACCAAAAATTTTCAAATGGGAAATATCAGGCCTCTTGCAAAAAAACGCCTCCTCCGGTGTACTCATGCCAAGTATCTTGTGAGGACAACGGTTCTGCACATATATTGCAGTATTGCATGCCTCCGCCCACAAGTGAAGGGGTAGGCCCTGCTCATGCAACATCGCCCATGCAGCACCCACGATCGTTCTGTTCTTCCGCTCAGCAACCCCATTCTGGTGTGGGTTATGGGGTGCTATGAGCTCTCTTCGAATCCCTTCTGTGCTGCAAAAGTCTTTGAATTTGCCAGAAATGAATTCACCACCATTTTCGCTCCTAAGAGCCTTCACATACTTCCCTGATTCCTTCTCAACCAGCGCCTTGAACTCACAGAACTTTGAGTATGTCTCGCTCTTCTTCTACATGAAGAAGATCCAGCACTTCCGAGAATAATCATCAACAAATATCACATGGTACCTGTGCTTTGCTGTCAAAGCTACTGAGAAAGGTCCACACACGTCGATGTGAATTCTCTCAAGGATCGTCATGGCGCGACTATCCTTCTCGTGAAAGGTGGCTTTCACAAATTTTCCCAAGGTACACCCCTTGCACTGATCTGACTGCGCAAGAGTGCCCTTAGGTAGCCCAGTAGAAATCTGCTGCAGTATCTTCAAAGCTCCATGGTGAAGGTGGCCCAATCTCCGGTGCCACAGCTCGCCATCATCCCGGCTCACCACTCCTTCCACCTTGCATGCCATTGTTGTGCATCCATCTACTTGCAGTTGATAAAGGTTCTTGACTCGAACCCCTATCTTCCGGGTTTCTCCAGTTGTCTTACTGCGCAGGAAAGCCTTTCCTTCGCTGAAGACAACATCGTACCCCTTGTCTTCTAACATCGCCACAGAGATCAGATTCTTCTTCAATCCTGGAGCATGCATCGATTCCTTCAATACGAAGGGTTTACCAGACTCCCTCTCAAAGGAAATTGTACCGATACCGGTCACACTGTATCTACCATCATCTCCCATCTCGATGTGCACTCCAAGATCTTTCTCATCCAGATCTGAAAACAAATCTCGATCTCCAGTCATGTGAAAAGACGCACCACTGTCCAAGAACCATACTGATCCAATCACACTTGAGACCAAGCATGCGATCAGTGAAAAATCTAGCTCAAACTGCGAGGCTAAGGCCTCTCCAGCTGCAGATCCAGCAGCCTGCTTATTTTTCTTCTTCTGCGGACAATTTGTGGCATAATGTCCGTCCTGGTGACAGTGAAAACACTTCACCTTGGACATGTCCTGCTTCTTGCCTTTCGCACCGGAATGAGAAGCTTTCTTGCTCTTCCCCTTCTTTGCTTTGGCAGCCAAAGCGCAATTTTCTTCATCAGATGCTTTTGATGAAGATCCGTCCCTGGTACTCTGCCTTATCTCCTCTTGCACAAGATCCGACCAAAGTCGCTCCCATCCTGGCAATTTCTCCCGACCATTGACAGAATCCTGATAGGCATGCCAACTCTTCGAAAGACCAAGGAGAGCCAAGCTCACCAATTCCTCATCATCTACAGTCACCCCCACACTTCCCAGCTCATCCCTACATTGGATGAACTTCGTGAGGTACTTGGGCATACTGTCGCCTTTCTCCATCTTTATGTGTCTGAGTTTAACCTTGAGCGCCAACTTCCTCTGGTCGCTCTTGATTTGGAATAAATCTATCAATGCTTTTCCACATCAAATATGGAGAATATTTTCCATGCATGTTGGATACAATGTGATCCTTCACGCCCTCCAACAGAATCCTTCGACACTTTGCCATCTTCTTTTGCCAAGCCTCAACTTGAGCAGCATTAGTAGGCTTTGGGACCTCAGCATCTATGAACTCCTTCAGCCCATTATCATCTAATACCGCCTCCATTTTGTCCTTCCATGCAACATAATTCGATCTGCCCTCAAGGGCATACTCCAGTCGCAATCCGTTGAAATACATTTTGACTTCGACACCAAGAAAACTGCTGCAAATTCGAATTCCAAATCCTGCTGCAAATTCGAATTCCACCAGCTCAAAACTCAACTACTTCCGATCTGTGAGAACAAATTATTTCTAGCACAGAGATTGAATGTAGGGGCATTTACTGGATATATCACCTTTCAGAGAAAGGATGGATCCAGAGGCTACCTGGCCCGCTTACAGACTCTGTCTACTGAAATAAATTGTAATCACTGTAATAGATCCGATGATCAATTTCGCTCCGATACCATGTAGAAATTTGAATAATAGCTGAATTATTCACTGATATTATCTTGATTACACACTATTTAAGCTTCATGCATAATACATAACCTCTTCTACAATTGATCATCAATATTCAGAAATAGAAGCAGTCGCATGCGCACATTAAAACATAATCAAGCACACATATAACATAGTATGTAATGGGGAAAGCATATAGCTGAAAACCCCCAAATATATGTATATTATAATGATAGAGAACATGTAACAATACATAGCACAAAGCTCCTCACAGCTCTCAGCACTATCTCACATGCTACACACAAACTAGCTCAGATATAGAACAAGTCACAAGTTCAAATCTCCTCCACAAGTCTGCCTGCCTCTACCGCGCAATCCAAGATGAATAATAATGAGATCCAAGTTCGAATCCCAATGGCTTGTACTGCGCAATCCTCATTGGCAATCTCAATCAATGTGTGTGCAAATCTCATGCACAGCTATAGTCACAACTGATAGTAGACTCACCCTTTCACCCACCTCTAACACTCGTCTCCACTGAACTGTCCATGCATTGCAGTTAACTGATGTATTCTTTAGTTGATTTATGAGTTAATAATTAGTGAATTAATTAATAATTAATTCACACCACTCATCACTAGTGTATTTATCAGTTAGACTAAATACAACTAGTTCAACTAAGTTAAACCGAACACAACTCCAACAACTGTCTCATCAACTCCACCAAACTCTGCCACATGAGTTCTAACTGAAGTCAACCATGCAATAGCTCAACTAACCCTTAGGAAAAGCGTATTTCCTTCTGTCAGCTGCATGTTCCACATCCAAGCATCAAACTGAAGTGCTCCAAGAGGATAAGATAATGTTTATAGTCTAAATATTATTAAGGGTTAATAATATTTGACTGTTCTATTTTTAGCTCGACAGTCTAAAAATAAAAACTGCCCAATGTCTAAAAATAGAGGTCCATCTATTTTTACCAACTTGACTAATCATCCATAAATAGCATCCTGCAACTCATAGACCATGATCCATATGTCTAAAAATAGACATAGTCTAAAAATAGACTTTGCGCCAAAAATAGCCTGCGGGCCCACTTAGTGAAGGCGACTTCTTTTCACTAAGCTCCATCATCTTGTTGCATTTTCAACAAAAAGGATTTACCAAGCAACTATGATCTACAATATACCACCTTAGAAAACCAAGGATTTACGTATGGGCAGGAAATCTCCTCGGATGTTGTGTTCGGTGTATCATAGTGCAAAAGGCAGTCAACTGAGCTACCTATGGCGGGATAGAAACCTAGTGGGGTCTTCTAAAATTCACCTAGAGGCACATGGAAACACAATCTGTAGTAGTGTTGTCTAATGTCTAACCGTTCGATGAGAGTTTTCTCGTATACTTTTGATGCGTGGAGCACCATCCAATATACTCGAAGGTACGTGGAGAATGATCCTATACACTTACGTACGAGGAACGAAATATCATCCCCAAAATGTAACGCTGACAAAGAACGAAAACTCCTACGTTTAAAGATGTCGCAACACGTCTCTAGCCTAGACCTCTAGATGTTTTCGTTATTGTTCCAAATGCTCCTTAAGATTGATTTGTAAATTTTAGAGTTGATCTTGAATTAAGTTTCAGTTTTCAAGGCTCGCCACGAATTTCACCTAAATTCCCTATAATGCAATCTAGCATGATAATAAGAAATATTTTGTTTTCAATGAAAATATATATACAAGAAGGAAGGAATGAAGAGTATTACAACACACAAAATGCAGAAAACAAAAGCTTCCTAAGTATATTTTTCTAATGCAATTGTTCCAAATTAAATCCAAAACCCTATATGATGCAAATAATGAAAAAGTTTTATTTTCTTTCCTCTTAATATTCAAATGTCATGAAAACTAAGATGTGACTAAATCACACATAATATCATTGTAATATAAATTTCCTCAAGCCAATCAATGATCAATCAAAAAATTTGCAAAAGACCTAATTGACAAGAACAAATAAAAATCTAAAGAAATTCTCATCAAGGACTAATAAAACCAAAAGAAAACATAATGAAGGATTTTCAAAGAGAGGGACACATTCAAAGACACAAAGAAAACTTGTTGGACCAAAGAAAATCAAAGAGCAAGGAAAATGAATGCATTTTTTTGCATCTTACAGGAATCAGCGCAGGTGCAGAAGATACACCAATGCACTATAGCGCAAGTACAGAGAAGGAGCAAGTGCGTTGAAGCGCTTTGTCTTCAAATCAGGGGATGTGTTGGGACTATTTCGGCCAAACCATGACACAAAAAACCAAAGTAAGCTCAAAAAGGTGTTTTCTAAGGTCAAACAATGTCTAAATAAGTCAATTAAGGCTGCTTTTAGAGGTGAAAAGGATGCTAAGGTCAAGGAAACCACTAAGGGACGAATCAATCCCCAATGGAGTCACCAATTTTTTATGCATAACTTTCATGATTACGGACAAAGGTGAATTCCCTAGATCTAGTGGTCTGATATAGAACAATAGAAGACAAAAAGCTTCGAGCTTTCCTTAGAGAAATTAGAAAATGGGAAATATGCCTACCTAGAATCTGTAGCAAACCTTTCTTTCTTCCTAGTTTGTAAGCTCCAATTCTAGCTCCAAGTGTTATAATTAGAACATCCACACATGATTAAAACAACCAAAGGATCCGCAACATCTATGTAGCATAATATAAAATCTTTTTTCAATGAATCAACGTGGAATTTAAATACACAAGTGCAAACATAACACAATAAATATAGGAAAACAAGATACATTTTGTATTGAAAAATATAGGAGAGAGTTTACAACCATAAATAGTAGCTGAATTTGTAGATGTCTCCCCAATTTGGCTTCTCCTTCCTTGTCACAAATCACACCTCAACACCAGCCCTAATGCATGAATTTGATGACTCCTTTAGGTTCAAAGTAGCAGTATGAGAGCACTATCAATCTCCAAAACCAACCTTGATGCTATGGAAGGCCGTAAATATATAGGATAAGAGTGGTAGTTTATGATTTGTCATTCTAAGATTGAGATCCACATATGATGGGAGGTTGAGATCAAGGGATAAGATATAAGGTCTCCAAGATAGGATCAAATAGAAATTTTATCCCTCTATCCATGGTAAATAGTTAAAACTACCTTGGAAGCTTCTAGAAGAGGAAGCTTCAAAGATATTTTTTATTTTCCTGAATTTCTAGAATCATCACACCTATAGAATGGAGAAACATGTGCTAGCCAGTGTTGTTGGACATGTATGAAACATGCGATGAACGTAGGTGGCCAAGAATACAAGGTGCATTGGGTCCAAAAACAGTGTTTTTGAGCTAATTGTCCTAGAAACTCAGAATTTTTGGAGAAGTGATACTTGGAGCTTTGTGAAGGGATCATGAAAAAGAGTTCATGGAATTTGATTGATCTGATTTGCAAGCATTTTGGACTCATTTGAAAAAATGGCATGTAACACTTTAATTCCATAATATATAGCTTTGTGTGCTTTAACATTCAAATATTCAATAATTCTTTCGTACATGTCTATAGATACCTTTTCCCTGTGTTCATTGTCCACTAGAAATTTATGCAAGCTTGGAACTTCCTACTTCAGATGAAGAACTTTTTGATCCTTATTCATTCATATCTTACATCTCTTTTTTGAGGAATCATGGTGGACCTATGGAGAATATAATTAATATTTCTCTAAATATGCAACTCGTTGCATGAGTTAAATAGTTTTCTTATCCTTAGTCATGCACATTTCACATCTCTTTATACAAGAATCATCTTGGCCCTCTAAAGGAGTAGAAATACCATTATCAATAGCTTCTTCATCAATGTTGACAAACCCCTACACCATATCTACATCTTGGCATGTATTTAAGCTCTCCAAAGCTGCAACAACAACAACTTCATCAAGGTTCACTAGATTGATGCCACTTCCCACATTTTCCATATTTTTTTCCAAAAATACTTCATGTATTTGTGAAGTGGTAGGAGGAGCAACCCCTTCCACAATATTCTATGGAGAATGTTGAGGTATTTTTTCATTGTTTTTTTGCACTTTACACCTCATATTCTATGTTTTCTTAGGAATCCTTGATCGCACTGCATTGGGTCGATACACATCAATAATGTTTTGCAGTGTGTCAAGTCGCTGAATTTTACCCTAGTTAAGTTTACTTTCCTGCAATGTGTGGTGAAATTTATTAGCCAATAGAAAAGGTACATCTATGGCCAAGTATTCAACCCAATGTATGGCCAACTTCATGCATTCACCAGAAATATCTTTCTTGTCTTGATTCAAAATGGTCTTGAGGATAATATGAATCAGGGTTTTGTATAATCTTGGGGGAACATCTTGCATTTTTAAACCATTTATGGGAACAACTATTTTTTTCCACAAATTTGGTTGGTCATCTTAGTCTTTTCTACCTTGGGGTTTTTCAAGTGGTCTAACATCACTCCTCCCATACGTGGTATTTTAGTTTCTATCGCAACCAAATCAAGGCCCAGATAAAACCTTATGCCCAAAAATTACCAATTCCTTCGACTCGTGATCATAATTACAAATATTCCCATCTATCTCTTCAGTTCTAAAATTGAATTCTCCAAAAATAAATTATTGCACTCCTACTCTTAAGAGTGTATTAAGTATACCTACTCGCCACTTTCTTCTATCATTCCATTCATCAACACTCTCAGAAATTTGTCACTAAGAAACTATCAACATGGAAACCATGTTTGTTAGTTGATGGCGTGGTAGAGAAAGCCCATGTTTCCATGGCCTGCAACGATGTATTTGAATCATAGTGGAATGCACGATTAGGATGGAAGTTGAGAATGCATGTTGAGGATGGAATTTGAGGATGCAAGTTGAGGATGGAAGTTCAAGATGTATGCAGAGGATGCACACTAAGGATGGAAGTTTGGGATGCATGTCGAGGATTCCAGCAAACTAATTTTTTATACATTTATATGTTAGGTCCCTATAATACTAGTGTATCCCCTTATTTTTGTTAGTGTATCCCCCTTATTGTTATTTTTGTACCCCTATAGTCCCCATATTGTTATTATTTTGCCCCATAAAACCCCACTATTTTTATTGTTGTGCCCTTACATTATTATTTTTAGGTCGAGTAGGATTATATTGTGACTCCATGGACTCCTATATATAGAAAGGACATTTTTTCATTTGAATCATCCAAGAATTTTTCATTTATGTAATGTAAAGGAGGTTTCCCCCTCGAAGTGGCTAATTTATAAGATGTTTATCTCTCTTTTCTTATATTTTTAGAGCTGGTTCCATAACATTTGGTATCAGAGATTTGGATTCTAGGGTTTCACTGCTTCAAACAAGTCATCGTGGAATTTTCACTATAACTTGTTTTATATGAAGGTTTAGAAGACAAAACAAAAACCTATTTGCAAATAAATCCTGAGGAACTTCATGTAAAAATTTTAGATCTTGGTTCGCAATATTTTCGGAGATATGATCTGTGGAAGTTAGGGTTTTTGCAGGTTCCTAAATTTCATCTCAAAGAGGTGATCTTGGGAAAATAGTCATAACTCTCTCTCTGAGCATCAGATTGGAATTATGTAAATTTTTTTTGAAAGTACACAGACTTTAGTTTATTGTGTATCAATTTCAGAGCCAAAGGAGGAAGCAATGACACGTGTCACACTGTACAAGTTCGCTCTACTAAACCAATCCATAATTAGGTCATTATGGGAGATTGGGCATAACTTTGTCTTGATGAATCAAAATTAGGTCTAACCTATGGCATTGAAATAATACTCATAGGGATAACACAATACTTAATTTTAGATCTTGGAGATCCTAAATTATGGAGTTACAACCGTTTTAATATCGAGCTCCTAAAAGAAAGAAAAAGGTGTGTATTTATTTTTAAAAATTGCATAAATTTTGTTTGAAAAAATAGTTGAAGTGATTCCAAGGGAATATTGAAGAATTGTTATTAGTATTTGATTCTATAATGCCTCCCAAAAATAATTCTACACCCAATAATCCCTCAGAAAATTCTACTATGACGCATGAAGAGGAAGAATTGCAGTATGATATATCAAAATTACGGTACCAAGTGCAACAAATTTCGATCTCACAAAGAGCAACCAAAGATGACATATATGGTTTCAAAGCAGACATGGAGGCTAAGATGGATGGTTTGAAGAATGGAATGGAAGCTAATATTGATGGTATATAATAAAAACTGAAAGGCAACATGGAAGACATGAAGAATGATCTAAAAGAAGACATGGAAGGTTTGAAGGAAGGTTTGACAAAGTTGCTACAAGAAGTGATTCCTAATGGAGAAAAGGTGGAGCAAGTCCTAGTTCAAAAAATATTTTCAGAACTTGAAGAGGAAGGAAAAATAATTTTGGAACCTGATGCATTCATAGAAACAAGAACTTGACATCTATGAAATCCATCAATTTCAGAATATCTCATCAAGTGGAAGAACTTACCCGCTGAAGATTCCACATGGGAGGATGAGAATTTTATATAGAAGCATCCAAAAATAATCAAGCGTTGAGGACAACACTTGTTTAAAGGAGAGGGGCATGTTAGGTCCCTATAATACTAGTGTATCCCCTTATTTTTGTTAGTATAACCCCCTTATTGTTATTTTTGTACCCCTGTAGTCCCCATATTGTTATTATTGTGCCCCATAAAACCCCACTATTATTATTGTTGTGCCCTTAAATTATTATTGTTAGGTCGGCTAGGATTATATTGTGACCCCATGGACTCCTATATATAAAAAAGAGGTTTTGTCATTTGAATCATCCAAGAATTGTTCATTTATGTAATGTAAAGGAGGTTGTCCCCTCGAAGTGGTTGATTTCTAAGGCATTGATATCTTTTTTCTTCTATTTCTGGAGTTGGTTTCATAACATTATATGAATAATAAACTTTATAGTATAAAATTTATATATAATAAACTTTATGTTAGAAACTTTTATATAATAATCTTTATAATCAACATTTAATCTATGAAGAGTGCACTTTCAACAATATTTACTATGATGGACATCTGGTATAAAATGTAAGCCATAAAAATATAAAATTTTCATTCATATATAGCGCGATCATATTTGAATGAATTATTTAGTTACACTTGTGCAAAATTTTTAAGTTTCTTGGTCAAAATTCAAAACTAATGACTTAAGTTCTTGAATTTTTCTGGTAAGAATAGAGTGCAAATGTATAAAATTGGGTTTAAAAAATATTTTTTGAAGACTGTTCAAATGTAATTAATTGGAAATAAGCCTATGGGCTAAATATAGATGTATTTGTGACAAAAAAAAAAATCACATTCCTCAAATTATGTGTCAATTTCTTACAATTGATTTGACAAAATGACAAATTTTCAAATTTTTACCCAGTTTTACCCAACTCAAAAAAATGCTTGAGATACCCTCATTCTTCGTTATTTATGAGTGATTCAGTTGCAAATTGTGAGTTCTACTATTTCCTACCTCACTATACACCTTGTTTTTCAATTTAGGCTAAAAAGGTGTATGTTGAGCAAAAAAACCTAAGGCTTGTCTTGTATTCATGAGATGTCCCCTTATTTTAATAAAAATGAAAACCAACACCTATTATGAAATGACTATAGTAAATGGATTTCGGAGTGGGATAGGTACAGATATTAGGAAATAAAATTCCTCTATCGATTTTTTATAACATTCCCTCATCTGCTCACAGTGGATTGATGAAAAGTTCACTTTTAATATTTTTTACTACGATGGACATTTGATGTAAAATTCAAACCATAAACATGTCAATGCATGAAAATATTGCATGATCATATTTGAATGGATGATTTATTAAAACTTGTTCATAATTTTTAATTCTCTTCGTCAAAATTCAAAACTAATGATTGTGTTCTTGAATTAATCTATAAAGAGCAGTGTGAAAATATACAAAATTGGGCTGAGAAAAATGCCTGACATAGACTGTACAAATGTCATCAATCGAAAATAAGCTTAAAGGGCTAAAAATACATGTATTTGTGACAAAAGCTCTTTCACATTCCTCAAATTTCGTGTCTGTTTCCTGCACTTGATTTGACAAAATGACATATTTTCAGTATTTAAGCCAGTTTCACCCAGCTCAAAAAAAATGCCTACCATCCCATCATTCTCACTTCTTTCTAAGTGATTTCAGTTGTAAATGGTGCATTTACTATTTTCCACCTCGTTATACACCCAATTTTTAAATTTGGGCTAAAAAGGTGCATGTTGAGCAAAAACACCTCAGGGTTGTCCTGTATTTATGAGATGTCTCCTTAGTTTAATAAAAATGAAATCTAACCCCTGTTATGAAATTCTTATAGTAAAGACCCAGACGTGGGTGAAGGTGGTGGCATGGAAATAAAAGGTCGTATCCTCCCCCCATTTAATGGCCATGAATGAGGGGAGAGATCTAGTGCGAGGCTGGCACATTCCAACCCCGCAACCATTTAGTTCCCCATCCTTGTCTCAAATTATTGATTAAATGGAAGTTCAAATGCACGCAATGGATGCATGTCGAGGATGGAAATTCAGGATGCATGCTGAGGATGCCTGAAATTATTTTTTTTTAGACATTTATACGAATAATAAAATTTATATATTATAAACTTTATGCTATAAAATTTTATATAATAAGCTTTATAATCAACATTCAATCTATGAAGAGTGCACTTTTAACAACTTTTACTATGATGGATATTTGGTATAAAATGCAAGCCATAAACATGCAAATGCATGCAAATATTGTGTGATCATATTTGTATGAATGATTTATTTACACTTGTGCACAATTTGTAAGTCTCTTGGTCAAAATTCAAAACTAATGACTTAAGTTATTGAATTCTTATGTTAAGAACAAAGAGAAAATGTACAAAATTGGGCTTAGAAAAATGGTCATCGAAGACTGTATAGATGTCATTAATTGGAAATAAGACTATGCGATTGAAGACAGATGTAGTTGTGACAAAAAATTCTTTCACATTCCTCAAATTCTGTGTCATTTTCTTACAATCAATTTGACAAAATGACATTTTTTTAGTTTTTAAACCAGTTTAACCCAACACAAAAGAATGCCTACCATACCCTCATTCGTACTTCTTTCTGAGTGATTTCAGCTGCAAATGGTGCTTTCTACTATTTTCCACCTCAATATACACCTAGTTTTTCAATTTGGGCTAAAAGGGTGCCTGTTAAGCAAAAACACCTAAGGGTTGACTTGTATTCATGAGATGTCCCCTTATTTTAATAAAAATGCATGCAAGCCCTTGTTATGAAATGATTATAGTAGATGTATTTGGGAATAATATAGGTACACATATTGGGAAAGAACATTCCTCTATTGATTTTTTATAACCTTCCCTCATATGCTCACAGTGGATCTATGAAAAGTGCACTTTTAACAATTTTCACTATGATGGAAATTTGGCATAAAATGAAATCCATAAACATACATATTCCCCTGGATAGTTTGTTGACACCATATTAGAATCATATAAATAAGGGTGGATGTGGAGGCTTCGAAACATACCCAATATGCATCATTTCATAGATTACACATCTAAAGGAGGCCGCAGATTAGGAGCAGACCTCAACGAAAGAGAAAGGAGCTTGATTTTGTCTATTTTGTGATTGTTTGAGGGTCGCAGGGAACTAGAAGTAGGGTTGAGTATGAGAGTGAGTTTTGGGCTATTTTTGGCATGATTTTTGTGTCGAAATACCTTTGAGTTAGGGGTCGTATATCTATACAGGAGTATGGAGGAGGGTCGAGCCCTATCTCTCATCTTGGAGAGGGACTGAAGGTCTAAAAAATGGGTTCGAAATAAGGCCAAAACCCAACATATAGGAGCAACACCTAAAGGCAGGCATGTCGCAACTATTAGGATTATTTTGGAGCAAAGGAACAAATATGAAGTGGACCGGTAATCAGCCCTAACTAGGCCAAAACCTACAACAGAAGGATCAGAGCCTGAACAACGAAGATAAGGTATTTATTGATGTGTATAAATTTGATTTAATGCTAGTGGATGGTTTTTCGGGCTGGAAAAATTTGTGAAGGACACTTGTGGACTATTGGAGGGAAACGACAAAGTGACCCTTGTGGGCCCTAAGTGCAGAACTAGGAAGGAGTCTAAGTTTGTTAGGAGAGGTAGAAATGATGATCTCATTGAATGATCTTTGAAGGACTAAAGAAGGAGGTCATAGAGGCGAAGTTTGTAGCCCAAGTTCATTGTTAGAAAAGGGTTTCTAGCATTGATAGGTGGTAGCCCTCCTGCCCTATGTTAGTCTTCATTGGAGTAGCACAGGAAGACGATAGTGGTAAGAATTCCCTAAGTAGTTGAGCAGAAAGAGTGAGCAAGAATTCTCTAGTGTTGTGTCCTTGAAGGACTAAAGAGTAGCTAGTGAGTGTGAAGACCCTATGTGTTGGTTTTAGATAGACTTATGGTCATCTAGAGGGCATATTGGAGAGATGAGTTCAATGACATAGAGGACTAGTACCATTAATAGAGGAAGTGTTACATAATGGAAGAAAATGACCCATAGTGTGTTAAGGGTGTGACAAATAAGTTGTGATTGTGAACTACATCAGCTAGACCGTTAGTGTATCTTGTTCTTGTATTCTTGTACTGGTGGTTATATGAGGGCCATTAACCTTTGTAAAAGAGCCCTAGAATGTTGTATTAATAGTTTGATTAATATAACGAAGTTGGGTTATTGTAAAATTGTAAAAAGTTGTCTATATTTTGTGCACTAGTAGATTTATTGTTGTATATTGTTTCGTTGTGCAAAGTATTTTGTTGTGATATTTGGATTGGTAGCATCAATTATTGTAATATTCTAACCTAGACCCTAGTATCATAGAAAAACAACATGGTATCAGAGCTACTTTGAAGGGCCAGTGAATCAGAGTGTGCACAACGAAGTACAACTTAAGAGGGAGTTGGTCACATTGTTGGTGAAGGGATCATAGTAATATCGAAGTTGCAATTTGGTCTTTGATATTAGGATAGGTTGGAAGATTTATCCAGCTATATTCCATGGAAGGATCAGATCAATTTGGTTCTAATGGTTAACAAGATTTGGGACTTTGTTGAGAAATCGATCAAGAAGCCAACATGCCCTAAGGAGTTGGAGGTGTACGAAGAGTTATATATGAAGGCGAAGTTGATCATCCTGGACAGTGTTAAGGACTCCTTAATACCTCTTTTGTCTAGGAAGAACACTTCCCATGAGATGTGGGTAGCTCTTCAGAATCTATTCCAGAATAAGAATAAGAACTGGTTATTGGTGTTATAGGATAAGTTTAAGTCCTCCAAGATGATACAGGGTAAAGGGTGACCTAAAGATGGTGGGCAGACCTACCCATGGTTTTGAGCATGGGTTTTGCACATGGTTTTGGGCATCATGGTTTTCAGCCCATGGTATTTTGTAGATCAGGTCAAGGGAACTACAGTTATGTTCTAATCCAGGGTTAATGGATTGGGGTTTATGAATGCTTTGACATGTATACATATGTATTGTAACATTGAAAGGAATATGATGAAAAATCAATTTGGTAGTCTTGATTTTGGGATCCAGGGGAAAATATTTGTGTATATTTGTTTTATGTTCTCGTCATTGTTTATTTCACTATTTTTTAAGAATTCCTTTAAAGATAATTTCTGTACAAGTTTAAAACCTACATTCATACCTGAAAAGGTTGTCTCAGGTTTGAGATGAGCTTGGCACCATCGGTGAGACTATTTCAGATTCTGAGATTTTGAGGATTCCCTTGAAGGGGTTTACTCTAGAGTGGAATTTTTTTCATCAAGGGAATAATTTCCAGGTACAACTTCCCAGGCTGGAACACATTGTGGGATGACTTCATTCAGGAAGATTTACGAGATGAGGATATTCATCTGAACAAGAAGGCTTTAAATGATGACGTAACACTTGTAGTAAGAATGAAGAGCAAGCAGAAGAAGGAATTGAGTAAGATCAATTTTTTCAACTATGGCGAGATGGGTCATTTTTCGACGAAGTGTTCAATGAAGAATAAGGGAGATGATGAGAAGAAGAAAGGGAAGTAGGTCACACGTATTGTCACTTCTACCTAGATAAATGATCTCTCCAAGATATTAAAGAGTGAGGACTTTGATTTGATCTCTCATTTATCACAGGGTACCATTGACGAGGTTTCATGGTACGTGTACAGTGGTGCATCGATGCATATGACAGGGTCACATGAGGTGTTCAAGACTCTAGCCGAGTGGGACTCAAATTTTCACATGGTGTTGGGCAACAAGAGTCAGAAAGAGATTAGGGGATCAAGTGGTGTGTCATTCAATATCGAATCAGGTCAGGTGATGCGATTTTAGGATGTATTGTTTGTACCATGACTTATATATAACGTGATGTATGTCTAAAAAACTGAGCATAAGGGTTTTGAGGTTTTTTTCTAGAGTGGGAATGTGAGAATCAAGCCCAAAGGATATAGCTCCACAAATTTTGTGATTGGCATTAGAGAGCATGGTCTATATAGGCTGATGGGAAAGCCTATTGATGATGAGAGGAAGAAGAAGCAGAACTAAGTACAGGTTCCAAAGAAGTAGGTGCGGGTTTCAAAGGAGAAGGTACAAGTTCTAGAGAAGAAGGCCTAGGTTTTATAGGTTCATAAGGAGTCGAGTTCTAAAGGTATTTTTCATGTTTATAGGGAGAATTTTCAACCCAAGAAGATTGCATGGTTAGTAGGGAGTAATGGTACTTATACATTTGGCAATAAGGAATCATGGAATGACCTAAAATCATTTCAGGAGAAGAAGAAGAAGTAGGAGGATTCCAGTGACAGTGACACTTCCAAGAGAGGTGTAGTTCATAATATAGGGTTTGTTGCAGTTATGGGAGTCAGGAGTTGGGTGAGTGTTGTGAGTAGTGAAAATGATGATGATGAATTACTTCATAATCTTGGAATTACCTCCCTCGCTAAGAGGGAGTGTTGAGTTTGGTATCTTGGGAGGTACTCCCATCCCTACGGTTCAGGGTTTTGGGGGAAGGAGAACCACAAGTGGCTTTGTGAGCTTACAACCCAAGCTGCAAGCTTTGCACCTAAGCTTTGGGTGTGAAACCACAAGGATATTTTGGCACCTAACCCTTGGTGATTGTAGAGGACCCTAAATGGAGCTAAGGGACACAAAGAACACCGAGGTTAGGTTAGTAGTTTTGGAGATATTAATTCATTTTGTTTGTTGGTGGGTTTATGACACATAATTCATGTAGGTTGGGTTTAAAATGTTCCCATGGACAGTGCGTTGCCTCCACATGAGAAGCATATAAATAAAAGTGGATGTGGAGGCTTAGAAACATATCCAAGGTGCATAATTTCATAGACTGCACATCTAATGGAAGCCACATATCAGGAAGATACCTCAACAAAGGAGAAAAAAGCTTGATTTTGTCTCTTTTGTGATTGTTTGAGGGTCATAGGGATCTAGAAACAGGGTCAAGTAAGAGAGGGAATTCTGGGCTATTTTTGGCATGTTTTTTATGTGGGAAGACCTCTAAGATAGGGGCCACATATCTATACAGGAGTCTGGAGGAGGGTTGAGCCCTATATCTCATCTTAGAGAGGGGTCGAGGGTCTAAACAATGGGATGGAAATTAGCCCTAACCAGGCCTAAAACTACAACAGAAGGAGCAAACCTAGAACAACAAGGATAAGGTATGTATTGATATGCATAAAGTTAATTTGATGCTAGTGGATGGTTGTTTAGATTGGGAAGATTTGTGAAGGACACTTGTGGACTGTTGGAGGGTAATGAGAAAGTGATCCATGTGGGTCCTAGGTGCAGAAATAGTAAGGAGTCTAAGTCTTCTAGGAGAGGAATAAATGATGAGCTCATTAACTGACATTTGGAGGACTAAAGAAGGAGGTCATAGAGGAGCAGTTTGTAGCCCAAGTTCATTATTGAAGAACGACTTTTAGCAGTGATAGGTGGCATCCCTCCTGCCCTATTTTGTCTTTATCGGAGCAACACCATTCAAGACGATAGTGGGAATAATTCCATAAGTAGCTGAGGAGAAGCAGTGGGCAAGAAGTCTCAAGTGTTGTGTCCTTGAGGGACTAAGGAGAAACTAGTGAGCGTGAAGACCCTATGTGTTGGTTGTAAATGGATTTGTGATCAGATAGAGGGCATATTGGAGAGTCGAGTTTAGTTACCTAAAGGATTAGCACCATTGATATAGGAAGTGTTTCAGAACGAAATAAAAGGACCCGTAGTGTGTTTAGGGTACGAAAAAGAGTTGTGATTGTGCACTGCATCAGCTAGACCATTAGTGTATCTTGTTCTTGTATTCCTTTACTAGTGGATGTATGAAGGCCATTATCCTTGGTACGAGAGCCCTAGAATTTTCTATTATCAATTTGATCAATATAACGAAGTTGGGTTATTGTAACATTGTAAAAAAAATTCTATATTTTTTGCACTAGTTGATTTACTGTTGTATATTGTTCTGATGTCGAAAGTAGTTTGTTGTGATACTTGGATTTGTAGCATCAGTGATTGTAAGATTCTAACCTAGACTCTGGTATGATGGAAAAACAACAATATTTATAGGTCCAATTTTTATATATCGAAATGGGGTGCACCAGTCCTCATCCCCGATCCATAACAATGATGGGCAGGATCCGATTAGTGTGAATCCCATGAAAAGTGCACATGCACACAAGGGTGTAGGCTATTATACAAATAGTAAATATAAATGTTCGATCCATTGTCAATTCACCAGGAGGTTGACTATCTGTAGAAATTATATACATTAAGCATGCATATGTCCTAGATTCCCCTAATCTCACAATATTTAACTTCTTTCAAAATACATAATCATTCCACTATTAATATTTTGCGGAAAATTAATTGCAAACACATGTGAAGCATAAAATAAAAACAATCGCACATAACACAGTTGTTTAACGAAAAAGCCTGAAGTTGAAAACCCCAACTATCATATATTATGTGTCATGGAGATCATGTAACAAACTCATACCAAGCTTATTACATCAAGCTCTCAGTACAATCAATCGTCACACACTAACAAGATGAAATCTGCAAATCCATGCACTAATTTCTACCCTCCTGATAGCCTGCCTCCACTGCGTAATCCCTGCTGAAGAATAGCTCTAAATGAATTGGAATTACCCTTGCCTTGACTGCGCAATCCTCATTGGCAACTCCAATGTGTGTGTGATGCAATCAATGCATCACTATAGTCACTACAGATAGTCCATATTACCCTTTCACCTATCTCTCCACTGGGCCTCCACTGGAACTGACATGCCCTGTAGTTAACTGATGTATTTGTTCAATTTATTATTGAGTTATTATTTGTGAATTAATTAACTAATTAATTCACTCCACTCTCACTAGTGTATCATTCAATTAGACTAGATACAACTAGCTCAACTGAGTCTAACTCACTTTAACTGAGTTAAACTGAATACAACTCCATGAACTACTCTTCAACTCTGTCATAACTTTTCCACTTCAGTTCTAACTGAGTCCTCCATGCATGAACCACCAGTAAACCCTAGGAATTGCGTAATTCCTTTAGCCCACTGATTTGACAAATCTGTTCACTGAAATAAAGTGCTCCAAGAGAATAAGTAGTTGTTTATTGTCGGATTATTATTAAGAGGTAATAATAATCGACATGCATATATTTTTAGATCAACGATCTATAAATAGACTTCGCCCAATATTCTAAAAATAGAATTTCATTTATTTTTCCAACTTGACCAACCATCCACAAATAGCATCCTGCAACTTCTGAAATATGATCATCATGTCTAAAAATAGACTTGTGCCAAAAATAGCCCATGGGCCCACTTAGTGAAGGCGACTCTTTTCACTAAGCTCATCATATTTTTGAATATCAACACTCCCTCTCAACAAGATATGGATTATCCTTCACCTCGATCCTGCCTCTATGGTATTCGAATTTTCTCCTGGTGAGCGCCTTCGTCAGAATATCTGCATCCTGATCTTCTGTAGGAATGTACTGAAGCAACATGATCTTCCGTTGCACACAATATTTGATATGATGATACCATATATCAATATGTTTAGATCTATCATGAAACACAGGATTAATCGAGAGTTTAATGCAACTCTGATTATCACAATGTATCATTGTAGGATCTAAATGAAAACCGAACAACCTGACCAGGATCTTCCTCATCCATATAGCCTCACATGCAGCTTGACTTGCTGCCATGTATTCTGCTTCCGTTGAACTAAGTGCCACGGATCTTTGTTTCCTGTTGTACCAAGAAACTTCTGTAGATCCGATACTGAAAATCCTTCATGATGTGCTCTTTATGTCTGTTGGGCTACCTACCCAATCTGCATCAGTGAAGCCATGCAACTTCACCTCATCCGTCTGTCTGTACCATAAGCCATACTCAAACGTGCCCTTGAGATATCTCAGGACATGCTTACCTGCCTTCCAAAATATCTTGGTAGGCTTAACCATCGCTTGTGACAGTTGGTTCACCGCATAGCATATGTCTGGTCTTGTATAACTAAATACATGAGTGAACCCACCAATTGTCGATAAACAGTGGCATCCACTACCTCTGCCGATGTAGCATCCTCTTTCCTCCAATTTTCTGGAAGAGGAGTGTCGATAGGCTTGTAGCCTTGCATGTGAAACTTCTCCAGTATCTCTCGAGCATACTTGCCTTGAGACACAAACAATTCACCTTCCCGCTGTCATATTTCCAATCCAAGGAAATAATGAAGGAGGCCCAAATCCTTCATCTCGAACTCCTTTGCAAGATCTACCTCGCATGAGTGTATCAATTGCTCATCACCCGATAGTATTAAATCATCAACATAAAGAATAATGATTAAAAGCTTACCCTCCACCACAATTTGGTACAGGTTTGCATCTGCCTCACTCTTGGTGAAGCCAAGTCCGGTGAAATAGTTGTCGATTCGTGTGTACCAAGCACGAGGTACATGCTTCAGCCCATACAGCGCTCTTTTGAGCCTACACACATGCGACTCGTTGTTGTATATCTCAAATCCTTCAGGATGCTCAATGTACACCTCTTCCTCAATGATCCTATTAAGGAATGCAGTCTTCACATCCATTTGATGAATGTGCCAACCCATCTGTGCTGAGAGAGAAAGGATGGTCTGTATGGAAGAATACCGTGCGATAGGTGCAAATTTTTCTTCATAGTCAATCCCCTCGATCTGTGAGAAGCCCCGGGAAACAAATCTTGCCTTATACTTCTCAACACTCCCATCAGCAGCTTGCTATACCTTGTAGATCCATCTTGATCCTACAATTGATTTACCAACCGGCCTTGGAACAATCTCCCAAGCACTGTTTCTAACAATGGAGTCATACTCGTCCACCATGGCATCTACCCATGTGGGCTCCTTCACTTCTTCTTTGAAAGAATATGGCTATGTCACGATACACTTGCTCATAAGAGCCATGTATCCAGTATAACGATCAGGTGATTGTCTCTGTTTGCACTGTGATGTAGCAACTCCTACATTCTGTACCACATCAACCTTCAGTCTCTCAGCTTTTGTGGTACGCTTTCTTCCTTTTCTGATGTTTAGTTCTACATGAGTGGACTCCTCCACTCCACGAATCTCCTCCCGTGGCTGATCCACATCTAGAGGCTCATCTTTGGGAACAAGTAGCTCCTCCTCCGCATGCAAGTGTAGCTCCCTCTCAAGTGACAAATTCATGGTTTTCACCTCATTGAATTTTATATCCCGTCGCACCATAGTCATTCGACTGTCTGGAAAATACACACGATAATTATGGGGTGTTTCTGTGTACCCCAAAAATATCCCAACTTCTGTGGTCGGCTCCAGCTTCTTCTTGGCGTCCTTTGTCACATGAATGTAAACAGATGAGCCAAAAATATTCAAATGAGAAATATCAGGCTTCTTACCAGTAAAAGCTTCTTTAGGTGTACTCATGCCAAGTACTCTATGAGGACAACGGTTTTGCACATAAACCACAGTGTTGCATGCTTCTGCCCACAAGTGCATCGGTAGGCCCTGGTCATGCAGCATAGCTTGTGTAGCACCCACGATCATTCTGTTCTTTCTCTCCGCGACCCCATTCTGCTGTGGGTTATGAGGCGCTATGAGTTCTCTTCGAATTCCTTCTTTTCTACAGAAGTCTTTGAATTCACCCAAGATATATTCACCACCATTATCACTCCGTAGAGCTTTCACTTGCTTCCCCGACTCCTTATCCACCAATGCTTTAAACTCACAGAACTTTGAGAATGTTTCGCTCTTCTTCTGCATGAAGAATATCCAGCATCTACGAGAATAGTCATCAACAAATATAACATAATACCTATGTTTTTCTGTTGAAGCAAGCGAGAAAGGTCCACACACGTCTGTGTGAATTCTCTCCAGGATCACCGAAGCATGGTTCTCCTTCTCATGAAAGGTGGTCTTCAAAAACTTAACCATAGTGCATCCCTTGCACTGATCTGACTGCGCAAGAGTACCCTTTGGAATTCCAGTATAAATCTACTGCAAAATCTTCAAAGTGCCATGGTGAAGATGGCCCAATCTCCTGTGCCATAATTCGCCCTCATCCCGGCTCACCACTTCTTCTTCTTTGCCCATCATTGCAGTGCAACCATCTACCTCCAGCTTGTAGAGATTCTTAACTCGAACCCCTATCTTCTTAGTTTGAACCATTTTTTTATGTCAAAGGAAGGCTTTTCCCTCACTGAAAACAACATCATAACCTTTGTCTTCCAGCATTGCGACCGAGACCAAGTTCTTCTTCAGACCTAGAACATGCATAACATCCTTCAACAAGAATGGATTACCAGACTCCCTCTCAAAGGTAATGGTCCCAATGCTTGTCACACTGTACTGACCATCGTCACCCATCTCTCTATGCATCTGGAGATCCTTCTCCTCCAAGTCACTAAACAACTCCTTGTCTCCCGTCATATGGAAAGACGCACCATTATCAAGATACCACACCGATCCCATTGCGCTTGAAGCCAATCATGTGATCAAAGAGAAATCAAGTTCAAATTGCGAGGCTAAGGCCTCTCCAGCTGCAGCTCCAACAGCCTTCTTGTTCTTCTTCTTCTATGGGTAGTTAGTGGCGAAATTCCCATGTTCGTGATAGTGAAAACACTTCACCTTGGACAAATCCTGCTTCTTGCCTTTAGCTTCATATTTTGAAGGAAATGTCTTCCCCTTCCCTTTCCTTGCTTTGGCAGCCAAAGCGCAATTTTCTTCATCTTCATTCTTCGATGAAGAGCCATCCCTGGTACTCTGCCTTATCTCCTCCTGCACAAGATTCGACCAAAGTCGCTCCCATCCTGGCAATTTGTCCTGTCCATTGACAAAGTCTTCGTAGTTATGCCAACTCTTCGGAAGCCCAAGGAGAGCCAAGCTTACCAAGTCTTCATCATCAACAGTAACCCCCACACTTCCCAGTTCATCCTTGCAGTGTATAAACTTCGTGAGATATTTTGGAATACAGTCGCCCTTCTCCATTTTTATTTTTCTAAGCTTGTCTTTAAGCGCCAACTTCCTCTGGTCGTTTCTGCTTTGGAAAAAATTTGTCAAAGCCTTCCACATTACAAATGGAGTGGATTTCCCATGAAGGCTAGACACAATATGGTCCTTCACACCTTCCAACAGAATTCTTCTTGTCTTTGCTACCTTCTTTTGCCATGCGTAAAGTCCTGCAGCATCACTAGAATCTGGCTTAGGAACATCGCTATCGATGAACTCCTTCAGTCCATTATCCTCCAGCACTACCTCCATCCTATCCTTCCAGGCTATGTAATTTGAGCTGCCATCAAGGGCATACTCCAATCGCAACCCATTGAAAGACATTTCAATGTATACTCAACTTCTGCACCAAGAATTTTCTGCAGCAAATTCAAATTGTCCACCAACACAAACTCAACAATTCTTCACAATTGCAATCTTCAATAATTAACACTGCTCCGATACCATGTATAAATTATATACATTAAGCATGCATATGTCCTATATTCCCCTGATCTCACAATATTTAACTTCTTGCAAAATACAGAATCATTCCACTATTAATATTTTGCAGAAAATTAATTGCAAACACATGTGAAGCATAAAATAAAAACAATCGCACATAACACAGTTGTTTAACGGGAAATCCTTAAGCTGAAAACCCCAACTATCATATATTATGTATCATGGAGATCATGTAATAATGTCATACAAAACTTAGTACATCAAGCTCTCAGTACAATCAATCGTCACACACTAACAAGATGAAATATGAAAATCCATGCATTGATTTCTGCCCTCCTGATAGCCTGCCTCCACTGCACAATCCCTACTGAAGAATAGCTTTGAATGAATTTGAATTACCCTTGCCTTGACTGCGCAATCCTCATTGGCAACTCCAATGTGTGTGTGATGCAATCAATGCATCACTATAGTCACAACGGATAGTCCATCTTACCCTTTCACCTATATCTCCACTGGGTCTCCACTGGAACTGACATGCAATGTAGTTAACTGTTGTATTTGTTTAGTTGATAAATGAGTTATTATTTGTGAATTAATTAACTAATTAATTCACTCCTCTCACTAGTGTATCATTTAGTTAGACTAGATACAACTAGCTCAACTGAGTCTAACTCACTTTAACTGAGTTAACTGAATACAACTCCATGAACTACTCTTCCAACTCTGTCATAACTTTGCCACTTCAGTTCTAACTGAGTCCTCCATGCATGAGCACCCAGTCAACCCTAGGAATTGCGTAATTCCTTCAGCCCACTGATTTGACTAATTTGTTCACTGAAATAAAGTGCTCCAAGAGAATAAGTTGTTGTTTATTGTCGGATTATTATTAAGAGCTAATAATAACCGACATGCATCTATTTTTAGATCGACGATCTATAAATAGACTTCAC
This sequence comes from Pinus albicaulis, assembly GCA_034641835.2. Classification (NCBI taxonomy): domain Eukaryota; kingdom Viridiplantae; phylum Streptophyta; class Pinopsida; order Pinales; family Pinaceae; genus Pinus; species Pinus albicaulis. The sequence goes on from CM076574.1 coordinate 1,029,073,091, forward strand.
CCAATATTATAAAAATAGAATTTCATCTATTTTTCCAACTTTACCAACCATCCACAAATAACATCCTGCAACTTCTGAAATATGATCATCATGTCTAAAAATAAACATAGTCTAAAAATAGACTTGCGCCAAAAATAGCCTGCGGGCCCACTTAGTGAAGGTGACTCTTTTCACTAAGCTCATCATCTTGTTGAATCTCAAAACTATCATCTCTTGAGCCTGAAGATGGTTGATATCTATTAGGAAAGGTTGGCCATGTATAGAAAACAAACTCCTTAGGATCATTGTATCCATATATGGTAAACACCAGTGAATTATTTTTATTCACGGTCCTAGGAGGTACAAAATGCATTGCAATCAACTCAAAAGTAACCATGAAACTTTCATCTGAACAAAAAATTTCCACATATGATTCACTACGTATCATGTTCCAAGATCTGATGTGGTTGAAAACTGTGTAGGAAAGAAGATGAATGTTATGTCAATGGATTCAATGTTATTGCAATACTCCAATATATGATCGTAATGCATTATAACTTCCATCATTTTGTAGAGGCAGCTAGTCTAACACTTACAACTTCATCATCGCCTTTTGTTGCAAGAATTTGGAATTTAATGTGATCATCATCTTTCATAGAAATAAATCAACAAAAGAAAGATTCGCCATTTCGGGTACTAGTGCCCTACCTTTTGATAGAGCTCATAGTAAAGAAAACATTGACAATGCTTACAATAAGAATAAAGATAGCATTAGATATTGTTAAAATAGAGTTAACCCATTGGGTTATACCTTGATATATTTGAGCCAAGTTACTTTTAGATACTTTTAAAACAAAGCTAAATTTGTATGTAAAAATGTTGTAATATAAAGATTAGATATTGTAATATAAAGTTTAATATTTTTTATTGTAATTCCAAAAAAAAATTCCTAGACAATGTTTGAAAGTTTTGAGCATTTTATGAAGTGACAAACTAAAATTTTGGTTCAATCCCACTCAAGGACTAAAATATACTATAAATAAAATTTCTTGATATGAAATGAAAAATGTGAATTGAAGAGATACACATGTATGATGACCATCAATGATTTCAATTGGTATCAATAATCCTTGTGTTGTATAGAACACTTGTGGATGGAAATTCACACGTTTAGGAATATGATGGCCTCTACCAATAACATCCACATGATTTTCAAATATTCTTACACAACAAAAGGTTAACCAATCTTCACATCTACTAAAAGATATAAAACTTGCACAGGATATGGATTTTTCAATGACTCTTCTTCATACATACTAGGAAAATTACCATAATAAATATAGACATGCATGCCTGCCTTTATGGTAAAATAAAATGGAATTGTATTTTATACCATAATTCCATCCATTTTAATGAATTTATTTTTCCCATTCTTGATAAAACGGCCATCTCCCAATAAGGGAGTCACATCTGAACTGGATCCCGTGAAATATCCTCGCTTGATGATTGTAGTGCTCTTTTTTGTGTGGTATTCTTCTCACCCACTCAAAGATAGTTGTGATTTTATTTCAGAAAATGAAGGATGGTGTAGCATAAGGTTTCCTCTTTCATCCGCATACACCATTTGAATAGGCAGAACATCATCCATAATACATTTCCATGTGCCACTGGTACTAGGAGTGTAAAGAATTGGATCATTACCACAAGGATCTAGGAATTTCAACTCTAAATTTCTTGTATGGGACTCATCAATAACTTCATATATAATGATCTCTTTTAAATACATTTCTCCTTTAAGAATAACAATTGTATCAAACATTGGAGCCTTTCGTATAAATGAGTGACATCATAGTTCATAAGGTTTTCCTGTATTATTAAGTTGGACCTAGACATCACTACCGTTGAAATCTACTTCATAATCACTCCAAGAATCATTTTTAGAAATTTTAGATGATTTATGTGACTTTATTCGTTGTATGGTAATTGTTGCTTCATTTGTCTTTGTTTTTCTTGTCTAGCATCTTCTTCGACAAGTATTCAAAATTCTTCTTCCACTACTTTTGGAGGCAACAACTTTATTTCTTTATGTGGCAATGGATTATAGTTTGTACTAAACATGATTGATTCTATAAAATGATGTAATTTGCGGTAATGAAAATTTTCCTAAATGGTCTACATGGGTTACGTATGAGATCTCTGAATTGGAAACCAACAATGGGAAAAGAAATAAATTTCTTTATGCATGATATGAATGCTATACTAACCCTTAATATAATATTTTATTCCATTTCTTTTTGCGTCAGATACGATTTCTACAAAAAAAAAATTGAGTCCTAAAATATTTCTACAATAAAATATGGCTAGCATGGTTAGAAAAAAAAACACAATGGAAATTAAAAAAGAAATGTAACAAATATTTTTGAGTGGTTTTCTTCAACAAACCTAGATAAAGGTCATGATAATCTTGAATAGAATTATATCTAAAACAAAAATCATCATTCTACAAATAAATTTATAAGCTTGTTATGAGTGACTTCCATCATCTTGAAATCACTTTTGGTTTGATCTGGAATTGCATCAGATATTAGATCAATTTCTGGCCTAGTATGTTCATAAGAGGTCAAGAAAGGCATATGACCAAGAGAATCTAATATGGTTTGATAAAAAAATTTGAGTCCTAAAAGTTTTTTGCATAAAATATAGCCAGCATGGTTAGAAAAAAAAAATCACAATGCAAATGGAAAAATAAATGTAACAAATACTTTCAAGTGGTTTTCTTCAACAAACCTAGATAAAGGTCACGAGAATCTGAAACAGAAGCATATATAAAATAAAAAACATCATTTTGCAAATAAATTTAAATCTCTTACCAATGATTGAAATAATCTTGCAATCTCTTCTGGTTCGATCTGGAATCACATCCAATATGGTTTGATTTGGAATGGCATCCTAAGTTCAACCAGGGAGATCATGAGGGAGGTCACAAAGGCGGGACTAGAGCAGGGAAGACTAACGACCAAATTTCACCTAGGTAAGTCGAAATAGGCGGAAAAATAGCCCACCAAATGAAAATTCAAATTTGTTAGTTAACCTCACATCGTTATATGTGAAAACCACACTGGTTAACCTGAAATTGTAAATTGTGTAGTCCGGAAATATTTCCAGTGGGATGACGATTTTGACTAATTTGGAGATTAACACCCCTAATTACAAATTAATTAATTTTTGAACTTTTTCTTATTTAGGATACATTCAGGGTCAGTTAGACTCTTATGTTTGGAGGGGATTTTCTAAGTCCTTGACTCATGATACTTGTTGCCACAAAATCTAGTAGGCCCAGTGCAAAGACTCACTAGGCAGGACCGGACCTTGTGGAAACAAGAGAAAGGGTTGCTATTGTCACCTCAACAACCTTTCTCTAGCTCTTTAGTGGATTTAAAGCACAAGGAATGCTTCCTTAATCACTTAGGGAGATACTCTAATAGTAAGGATCAAGGTTATAAGTAGAAGTTCTATTTATGGATAGAGCCCTAACAAGGCCTAAGATGACCTAGGTTTTCTATGCTATGTTTTAATTACTATATACTTAGACCAATAAGTAGGTTGCTATAAGTTAGATATTGTGATATATGCAATGAGGAAGCATTCGATGTCAGATATCAACCCAAAAAAACATCTCAAAATTATATTCAACAATCAAGGGGAAAGTTATTTCAATAAATACTAAGTTCAAGCTAGGAAATTATTTCTATAGTTGTTATGTATGCAAAAACGGGTGATGTTGGTGTTATTTAGGCGGTTTAGATCATGATTTATGCTAGATTTTTATTTTAGTTAATTTATAGATGTAATCCCTAAATTATGAGCTACCAACATGCATTTAAAATTCTATTTTATACACAATTTTTCCCTAGATCAACACACTCTAGATTAGTGCCTTATCCTACTAGGGTTTAATGGAGTATTTAGGGAAAAAAAATATAGGAAGTATATTGATTGAGTCAAGGGATGTCGGGAGCATCCACATTTTAAATACTAGCACTTGTGCTTGTGAGGGTATAAATTAAATATAGGATCTACATATTAAGGATTTCTATATAGGCCTTAGAGAGAACAATTTTACATGCAATAATGAAGAAAAAATTTAGCAATGATGAAGCATTTTGTCATGGCATATTAGGAACCATACTTTAAACATTTATCATGCAAAATATCAATAATAATACAATACATGTACAAAATCCTCCACAAAAGGAACTTCTTTCAATCATAGAACAATGTCTCCATGAAAATATCACATCCACAAGAAAGTAGCATCCATAAAGATCACATCTTTCCCATAGTAGAGAAAAATATTGCTTGAGCTCTCTTGGAGAGGAAAATAATTCGATGTGTGATGATGAAAAAAAACATGGGGGAGCCTCTAGTTATATGAGACCTATCCCACTCACCTTTACAATAATTCAATTAAATAATCCTATTGAAAAGTTTCTTCAAGTGTTCCACAAGATAGATATCAAAAGCCAACCTCATAGCTAAAAACATAACAAAAATGTCATAAATTCCCACATGTATCGAATAAAATACTCCTCAAGCATGAAATCATCCTCAAAATGAGTTCTATATGCCACAAATTGCTTTCATGTGGGCTAATGTGTGATCCATACTCAAATATGTATCCCCTAGATCATGACCATGCCTCCAAAGTGTGTTTATGCCAACATCTCATCTCCATGGTACCCAACGTCACCCTCCAATGGGAAAGAAGGGTCATGTGGCACTCTCTAACTCAAGCATTGGGGATCCAAAGTGATGTGCCAGCTCTCTCCTATCATCACAAGGATGACTATCATCATCTTGAATCTAGAACAAGTGACGTCCATCAAACATTGTTATGGACAGTCTAGGAGCGTCGTAGGTCCACTAGTAACATTATCAATATATCTAACATTAAGCTTCATGGGCCCAACATTTCAACATCCGGGGATCCCTCATAATGTCAAGCATAATGTGGGGTCATCAAGTAGCCCAACTGTTGGGAAAATTATATGCTTAAATTTCCAACATTAAATAATTGAATCAGATTCATAAACTTATAGATGCAAGCAAAGTCTACGTTGGATTGAAGCCCTAATATATCCTGACCTAATACTGGAAAACTACAGAACAATCATGCAAAAATTCATATTTAACTACTAGAAATTAGCACTATAGAATTTTTCACTGGGTCTTTGAGTTATAATATTTCATACAAGGGTTTTCACATTGATGTAACTTTGCAAGAGTAACTTCCTATTGTCTTGATCCTTCAATGACCCTTTCCTATATTGGATCTTACTTGCGCTATGAATCAAAGAAATTTAAAGGAAATAAAGATAATAAAAACAATATGGAAATGAAACTCTTCAAACTCAACAAACTAACACTTGAAACAAAGATTAAAATCATTCTAAACCAAATATGAATTAAACACAAATCAAAGACACTTGCAATCTAACTAGAAAAAATAAAGAGGTAGAATGTTAGCTAGAATTGAGGGGCCCTTCCAACCTGAATAATGTTGCCAAAAAGGATCAAATTACGCTGAAGTAATGTACCAAAACTCAAGAACAAGAAAAATTCATTAATGGAAGATCAACTTTGCTTACAAGAAGGCAACACATAAACTTATTACCACAATGAATCTCCTAATCAGCTATTAATCCCCAAACATATTACCAAAATGAATCATCAACATCCCTAGCTTTATCCTATGTCTAACTATTTTTATGGGAGGAGCATTAGGGTGGATCAAAACCAATTCTCCCACTCTCACAATTTTTTAACCATGAGATAGAAAATAAATTAGCAAATGATAACAACCAAGATAAATTGGGTCATTTTCTACCCATAATACAAATATATCATAACAAATTATTTCTACAATTCAATATTGTTGAGATTCATTTCCTCTTGTTGTCTTGACAATTGATTTTGTGTTTTCCTACAACCTAGGCATTGATTATGAATATGATTGAAATTGTTCAGTTTAGACAATATGACTTTAAAAAACCAATCATATCTCTCAAATCATGTTTACTTTTGAAAATTGGCTCATTTGATACCCAATTTTCCATATTGAGAACAAAACCCATGTTCTTGAATTTTTAGATTCACCCTCATCGCCAAAATCATGCCCAAAGTTAATAGTATCTGGAAAATCTGACCTGAAACATTGATTTAGAGTTGCGGGCTCACGCGTGCAACCTAGGTGCAATCTGGCCAATACAGAATTATATTCAAAGGTCATCCTTCAAAACCCATGCGGTCAAATTCCATCTACAAGGGCACAAATACATGAACAAGTTCTGGAAGTGAACTGATGATATAAGAACTAGGGTAAACAATTTTCCATTACCAAAATCAACTTAAAACTCATTTAATTAATTAGATACTTAGGAATTTAATAAAAGTAAACAAATTTTACCTCTATATGCTTGTCAAAGGGGCTTTAGCTTCAAAAGCATAAAAATGTATGATAACACGGGAAATATGCAATTATGAGGGTAGGGTATGAGTGATAAAAAATCCAAATAAGTTGTTGAAAATTTTGACAAAATGGGAGCCCAACATCTCCCCCACATCGATGTATTTGCATTTCCTCATGCAAAATAAATACGTCATCAAAACTTCAACTTTTTTGTTGCCTTGTTTCTCACAAATACTTGAAGTCTCTTCCAATAGTTCCATTGGATGTAACACCTCCCCTCAAGGAAGTCGTATGAAGATACCCTCCTAGGAAGTTTATTTTATAGGATCACAACAATAGTCATAGGTGCAAAATATAATTCAATTTGGCTAAATAAAACATACAAAGAAAGCCAACAAATGATGGTGGTTTGTTGCTTTATACTATGGTAGATGTAAGCAACATTCTTCAATTTATCTCACATATTAAGACCCTACCTTTGTATAAAAATTGATGAGAAGTATATAGTCTTAGTAACTGGCCAAATTTTTTTTCTTCCCAATCTACAAAAAGCGTTAGGTAGCTACCACACCATTGTTGCAAGCACTCCAATAAAATGCCCCACTCATAGCTAGGATGTAATTTCCTCACACTGTTTGTATTTTTATTCACCCATAATGTTTGTTGCTTTGTCTCACTACTACTCAGAACCCATTGTTTATTTTTCATTCATGCTAAACACTATGCCAATACACCACACTTCTGACGCACCAATTTCTTTTCTAACCTATTTTTATTGACTAATAAATCTGCAAACTTGTTTTATTGACCCGCCTCTTTGAAACACCACCTACTCTAAGTCGTCTATATCATGATGTACATCATAGTCTCTATCTAGATGGGGAAATATATCTAACTTATCATTGAATGTATTTGATTTTTTTTCTATCTTATTGGTACACTGACCGCTAATTACCTCATTTTCATGGTATTGTAATTAAATGTCTCTGAGTCACATGTACCACTCTTTCCTTTAGAATCTATGCACTATTTTATGAACCCTTGCTACACAACTTTCCATGATCATAAATAGAGGAATCTACTCCACCTATGAAGGCATAAGACAAATCACCATTATCTGTATACTTACTAACATGATCATTTCCTACACATTCTTGAACACCGACAAAATTTGGATTATGATCCATAAGTTTATTTGTTACCAATGGAGGAATGTATTGTCTTGTTCTACCAGCGACACTATATATAATGGTTGGAACCATTTAAAGCACACTTTTGAAATAAAATACCAGCCCTTCATGTGATGTCTTTCCACAATAAGGATTGAAGTGAAAAGCATCATGCATTTCAACACCAATGTTGAGATTCAACAAGATGATGAGCTTAGTGAAAAGAGTCGCCTTCACTAAGTGGGCCCGTAGGCTATTTTTGGCACAAGTCTATTTTTAGACTATGTGTATTTTTAGACATGTTGATCATATTTCAGAAGTTGCAGGATGCTATTTGTGGATGGTTGGTCAAGTTGGAAAAATAGATGAAATTCTATTTTTAGAATATTGGGCGAAGTCTATTTATAGATCTTTGATCTAAAAATAGATGCATGTTGATTATTATTAGCTCTTAATAATAATCCGACAATAAACAACAACTTATTCTCTTGGAGCACTTTATTTCAGTGTACAGATTTGGAAAATCAGTAGGTTGAAGGAATTACGCAATTCATAGGGTTTACTGGTGGTTCATGCATGGAGGACTTAGTTAGAACTGAAGTGGCAAATTTATGACAAAGTTGGAAGAGTAGTTATGGGAGTTGTTATTTAGTTTAACTAAGTTAAGTGAATTAAACTCAGTTGAGCTAGTTGTATCTAGTCTAATTGAAAGATACACTAGTGAGAGTTTAGTGAATTAATTAGTTAATTAATTCACAACTAATAACTCACTAAAAACTGAACAAATACAGTAGTTAACTACTTGCATGTCAGTTCCAGTGGAGACCCAGTGGAGAGATAGGTGAAAGGGTGAGATAGACTATCCGTTGTGACTACTAGTGATGCATTAATTGCATCTACATATACATTGGAGATTCCAATGATAATCACGCAGTCAAGGAGAGTGGGATTGCATCGAATTGGTCTTTGTAATCAACTTGGATTGCGCAGTGGAGGCAGGCTAGCAGGAGGGCAGAGATCAGTGCATGGATTTGCAGATTTCTTCATGATGGTGTGTGACAATTGATTGTACTGAGAGCTTGATGTACTAAGATTTGTATGAGATTGTTACATGATATCCATGATACATAATATATGATATTTGGGGTTTTCAGCTTCAGGCTTTCCCGTTAAACAACTATGTTATGTGCGATTGTTTTTATTTATGCTTCACATGTGTTTGCAATTAATTTTCCGCAAAATATTAACAGTGTAATGATGTTGTATTTTGGAAGAAGTTAAATATTGTGAGATCAGGGGAATCTGGATGTATGCATGCTTCGTGTATACTAATTTCTACAACCAATGCCTTGCTTTGTTGCATGTATCACCTCCCTCATTGAATTGCTTCGAGTATTTCCAATTACACTGCCTTTATTAACATGTTAACATTTCTAGCAAGAAAAAGAATCCCATGTTTTCTATCTTCGATATATATTTTAACCATGGTCGGGTTGGGAGCAATAATTTTTTTTTTTTTTTTTTGGTAAAAAAATAGCTATAAATGCTTGTTCCTCTTGCAAATACCCATAAAGCACTAAATCAACTACACTCAATAAAATATTCACATATCTAGGCCACATGTTTGACACTAGTGTTTGGAAATATTTGTTAGGGCTGGCCAATCCATAATGACTTGGATCTTAGCTAGGTCCACATGCACCACATGTTCATCCATGATGTACATCCCATATATTGAATTCTCTACATGCCAAATGATCATTTCTCTATATTTTCATAAAAATTGAGTTGCTACAAGATGCTCATGACTTGCTAAATGTGTTACAAATGTTCTGCCCAAGTTCTATTGGATATGAGAATTTCATCCAAATATAAAAGCAAAAAAGGGTTTGGGAACAACTACATGATATCATCCATCATCCTAAAGAATTTTTTTTAGTGGTGGTCAAGCCAAAATGCATGGCCAACCACTCAAAAGGCATTCTTTAGTTTTGAAGGTTGTCTTTCATACATTGGTTTGTTCAATTGGAACTTGGTGGTAGCTTGAATTCAAATCAATATTACTAAAGAAATTGGCACCCTTAAGTTCATCAAGTAAATCATCAATCTAGGTTACCAGATATATGTTCTTGATAGTAATTTTATTCAGGGATATATCATTGATACAAAGTCTCCATGTCTCGTCCTCCTTCCGCGCCAACATAATTGGGCTCTTGAAAGTGAGGAGCTCAGTCGAATGTGGATCTTTTGGATGAACTCATGAATCTTGCATTTCATTTCCTCATTATATAGAAGAGATAATATATATATTAGGCCATTAGGTAAAGGAGTTCAAGGCATCAAGTCTTCATATGCCTCTACAATCTTATCTGACTGCTTCTATTATGTAGATAGGCCCCATGCCAACACGGTGGTGTTCGCAGTGACCTTCCTTTCACCTTCTAACCAAACCATGAAGACAAAATTTACTAGATTACCTTTTAGCACTATTTTCTCGAGATCACTGAAATTGCAGTAGTTATATTTACCTTTGGTACCTTATAGAGCTAACCTCCTAGAGTAAGAATGACAGAATAAATATGAGAATGATAAACAACATGGTGTTTCCACATATAAGGTTGTCCTAAAAAAACATCATAAATTTTGAGTGGGAAAACATCACATAATGTATCATCTTTGAAGGTATTAATGCCATAGGATAAGGAACATTGTTGGATAATGTGGTTGTCTCACCCCTAGATCAACTGAAAAATAGCATATGGTTGGGGTGTGGCATTATTGGAAGTTTTAATCTCTTGATAACCTTCATTGAGATTAGGTTCTTTTAGCTCCCATTGTCAACAATGAAATGTAGTGGGTCTCCTTCACCCACATTTTTGAAAGGAGGAGATGCTCCCCCTCCTCATGTTCCTTTGACTCTTATGGTTGTATCTATGCAATCATAATGGCAACATTGGGTTTTGCATCAAATATTTGCTTCCTTTATCCTTATCTAAATGAGAATTTGATCCATAATCTATTTATTTTTCTTTAATATTTTCCAAAAGTGATTGTTTCAAACAACATTTATTAGCATTGTGACAGGGGAATTTGTGGAACTCGCACCAATTTTCAGTGTCCTTAATTGAATTCCCATTATCCTTCTTTACTTGTGACTTCAACGACTTGTATTGAGTTTGTCTCTCCTTGATTTGTTCCTTATTTTACAAGTTAGGGCCACATTTTCTAGGATTTTGTTGTGATGGATTTGTAGACCTCAACTCCCACTTATTCCACTACTTAAGTTTCAATTCAATTTTGACATCATATCAATAAGAGGCTCTTAGTGAGGTTATTTCTAAGAAATTCATCTCTATTTGGATGTATTTTGTACCCTACTACGTTACTTCAAAACCAAGTGTCGTTTGGAGTCTTTGATACCCAACTTTGAGCACAAGGTATGTAAATTGTTGGTGCACTCTAGCATCGTGCAGTCTCTGTCGTGTCATAGAGTTGTCCATATCATGTATTGGTCATTATAGTTCCATATAGGGTAGAATTCCTACTTGAGGACATCGAAAAAGGCCACCCAAGTGTGTGCTACCTTTAATATCATAAACTCGTCTTCACTTTAATTCTATAGTAACCTCCCTACCATTATTTGACATGGAGAAGGATTTTTTTAAGTATGAAGGGGATCTTTTCTTTATCAAAAATTTGTTGGGGTATTGGCCCTCTAACAAATTAACCATTTCTCCAAAGCATCTACATCTATTGAAAATATTTTGCCTTCAAATAAGGGGATATAAAAGTTAACTTATACCTTGAAGGGTATCACATCTCTAAAATAGTTTCTTTTTTAAGGTGTCTTGACCACTAGTGGCAGTTGTTGAGGGATTTGGATGAAATTTTCCATAATCTCATTCCTTTGTTGTGTGAGTGCTTCCTTGAGCAACAACTTGATAGGATCTCTTTCCTTGTCATCTCTCTTTTATTATGCCACGGGAGGCCACTTGGGATGGTGAGAATGATACTTCCCAAGTGAAACTAGCTCAAGACCCAACTCTTTGTACCCTAACATCATCAAGAACGTGCATTGGAAAACAAAAACGAGAAAAGTACAATGATGGGCCATTAATATGGACTATGTAAGGAACCAAATGAAAAGAAGGAAATCAAACACTCACATAGATAAATATAGTAAAGAGCATAGGAATATAATGAAAACCCAACTTTTATTAATAATAAATAATAGAATATTGTAAAACATACACATGATAAAATGGTGGTAGCTTATCTTTGAAGAGAGATGGAGATGGTAGCTTTGTTCATTTGCAAAAGTTGTTACAAGAGGCTGAAAGAGTGACCTTTTCACATAAATAATGAACACTAAAGGTCCAGAACTCTAATATTAGAATATGAAGCACCAAAATGCTTGCATACCCTGAGGTGGTTAGTTAGTACATACTCTTTCGAAGGGTGGAAATTCCACACGCAATCTTTGTTTGGGATGCATAGTATCTCATTAGAAATAACTATCCAAGGGATACAACGTTTTCCTTGGGCTAGGGTATGTGATGGAAATATGTAGCCCCTCGAATGGCCAAAAAAAATGGTTAGGGCCTCAAAATGGCCTTGAAAATTTGGGACCCAAAAAACCATATAAAAACTTCCAATAAAATAGAGAACAATTGAGTTAGTGGAAGAGGTGGGTACCCACTAATATTGACCTAGATCATCATTAGAACAGTAAAAATGGATAAAAAAAATCCAAGTTTTTAACTTTAGCATTCTCTATAAGAAGTGCAAGGAAAAACCAAGTTGTTGATGCCTTATCATGAAAGAAGAAGAGGATGTTACACTATTCTCAATTTCAATAGTCATTCTTAAATGGATCTTAGATGTTCAAGGTGAAACTTTGAAAATTTCAAAGATGAAACATATGATCAAGGAATTCAATAACATCATTGCTATCACACTCCAATTTTTACATGGGAGAATTACATTTTGGTATAAGGGAAAATCATATTTACCAAAGACTTCCAAATTCAAAATTCAAATCGTAACAAAGAGTCTTGAATCCTCATCTATAGACCATGTTATATTCTTAAGAACATACTACAATATCCAATAATCCTTCTTCTAGAAAGGAATGATTTAACAAAGATTCATGGCAACTAAATACCCCTAACCAAAATCAAGCTGCATATTCTCATGCAACCTCCAAGTTCCATATTTTTAAATGGTGATAAGACACTTATCAATTGAATTAAGAAAGTCCAAGAAACTTGTTGCTTACATCCAATTATAATTATCTAGCGTTATCTTCCCCAAGTTGGGTTATGAGGTCACATTTGAAAGATGACACATTTTCCTAGCTTCTATGCTCACCTATAACCGAAGTATATTTCATTAAAGGTCTGCAATTTCCTCCTAGTAGTGATTTTGGTTATTTTTTAAATTGACAATTATTTGCAATGAAGAACACACCATTATAAGAAACATAGATCATGGACACATCATGGACATCAGAATGCTAAAATGAATGTAAATGAGAAAATTGAGGGAAAGGAATGTAAACATTACTTCTAACAAGAGGATTGTAGGATTCTTACACTTCCCAATGATGATTGTACTTATCCCATGCTTCTATAACTACGTGAGAATACTTCCCATCAAACTGTTATGTGCACTCAGTGATTGATTTGATAAGTCATGAATGAGGTGGATGGCTTTATTTGAGGCACATTGTGGAAAGAGATGAGCTATAATGTTAGCACATGCAATAGGGTATTTACTTTCTTATAGACTTTGTTTTCTCTTCTCGTCTTCTAGAATCATAACCCCTCTCATGCTTTGAGTTATCTTGGACAATTTATATTATTTTCCAACATTAATATTTACATGGCTCGAGTTTCATGGCATCAAAGCTACTAGAGAGACCATAGGAATATATTTACATCAAATATGACTAGGCATTAGCTACATGAGGCTCAACATTAAATTCTACTCTAAGAATCCCTAATAATATCTTACAATATTTACAAATGAATTCATTTATTTAAATGTGCATAGTGTATCATTATAACTTATATTTATAATTTATACATAATTTATTCCAATACTTTATAGATGTGAAAACTAAGATATTACAAAAATTAGAAAAATATAAATATAATAAAATAAAAAATGGCATCAATTTTCATAAAACAATGATATAAAAAATATATGTATACATCATTTTTTTTCTCAAAGTCATTAAATAGAAATATATATAAATTTTCTTTTAGAAAAAGAATGATCATCCCAAAGAAGTCCATTCCCTTTCTTTCTTTATTTTTTCCTCTACTTTTAAGTCAATAAAATTAAATATATTAGAATTAAATTGATAATATAGTTTTTATTCTATTTACAAATTAATTAAATAAATAATTAAATATAATATTTTATATATTCAATTTTATTTTTTAATTTTTTTTAACTCCCAAATTAAAAAAATATTTAGCAATTAAAACTCTACCAATTCAAATATCCTTTGGAACTATCTATTTTCAAATTATTAATCATTATATTTACTATTAATATTATAATAAATTAATGATCATCATTATTATGTTGGAATATTTCAAAATTCCAAAATAATAAAACTGCCTTCCTTAACACCGAGAAATATTTAAAATTTCACTCACAGACAGAGTTTCAACTCAGAAAAATTTATATTCCATATAAAAAAAAACTGTTGTTACAATACTTCCTCAAAAGAGGGATTTACAATTGTGACTGCTGCTGTCACAGTGCACAAATAAAACTCACTGTCTCTGTAAAAACACACTCTGTCTCACTAAAATTAAACACTGCTGTGTATGCTCTGTATTTTTCTAAAACACTCTGCTGTGTGTAATAAAATAAATTACAGCTCTCTGTCTTTTACAAAAATGCACTCTGCTGTGCATAAAACTATGCTCTCTGTGTTTTACAATACGCTACTGTGCATATATGAAAACATTACAATTAACAGAACGACTCTGTCTCTACATATTACAAAACAGAAATATCCCAAAAGATCTCAGGTTGAATTAATGCCATTAACTGACATACAACCACTAAATTCACCGCTTCAGAAATCTTTATGGCTCATTACTTCTGTCAGCACCGCTTGATAAGTGCATTGATGACAGATTTTACTTGCTGTTCTTTTCTTCCTTCCCGCACTGCTGTGCTCTCATAAAAACATTCACTTCACGGCCTTTTTACAATGTGTTGGGTTTCTATATATATATATATATATATATATATATATATATATATATATATATAACCCATATTTAAAACAAACAACATTTAAAACATTTATATAAAAAACTGTTTCAAAAATATATACGCTGGGCAAATAAAATTTAAACCCAAAGTATAGTGGGCGCATAACATGTGGGCCCCCTTGTTGTTGACGTAAGCAGCTCCGGTGGGCTTCACAACTCCAGCCACAAAACTTCAATGACCCCCGCGGATTTGTTATGTGCGTGCACTGGTGTGGGCCCGGCTGCATATTACATCAGCCGTTCCGATGGGGTAAGCTCCTCCGCCCAAATCAATTCATCGACCCCTATGGAATTCTTTGGGACTGTATAGTGTGGGCCCAGCTCTGAGGGGGTTCAATACACCGCCGGCCTGTCTTGCCGGACCCCTGCGGACTTGGCCTCTTCGCTGCATTTACCGTGCAGTGGAAATTATATTCCAACACTCCCCCTTAATTTCAACTGTTGGGTTTTCTTGCATACCCATGCATTTCCTGAAATGTTCAAAGCTTTTCTGCTGAAGTGGCTTTGTGAGGATATCTGCAAATTGATCCTCTGTTCTGCAATGCTGCAAAACAATCTCGCCATTGCTAACCAATTCCCGTATGAAATGAAACTTGGTGTCAATGTGCTTTGTCCTCTTATGAAAAACAGAATTTTTAGACAATGCAATAGTTGAACTATTGTCACAAAAAATCACTGTCCCTTTTACCTGTTCTTGACATAAGCTTCTCAACATTTTTCTCATCCAAACTGCTTGACACGCTGCTGCTGTAGCTGCCACATATTCTGCCTCTGCTGTAGATAATGCTACAACGGGCTGTTTCTTAGAAGCCCATGAAATTGCTCCTGAACCCATATGAAAAACATAACCGGAAGTGCTCTTCCGATCATCAATACTTCCAGCCCAATCACTGTCAGTATAACCAACTAAATCTGAATGTTCTGAAGTAGTATAAAAAATACCAAACCTTTTAGTACCTTTAACATACCTCAAAATTCTTTTTGCTGCTTGCCAATGTGCATCCTTTGGCTTTTCCATGAACTTGGAAATCAAACTAACAGCATGCATTATGTCCGGCCTAGTTGCAGTCAAATACATGAGGCTGCCAACTATGCTCTTGTACAAACTAGGATCAAAATCCTTACTGCTGTCCTCTCTGCTGAGCTTTAATCCCATCACTGTGGGAGTGATTGCTGCTTTGCTTTCCTGCATGTTAAATCTTTCAAGCACCTCATTAACATACTTTGCCTGTGAGATAAAAATCTCATTTTCATCTTGTTCTACTTCTATTCCCAAGAAGTATCTCAACAAACCCATGTCAGTCATTTCAAATTCTTCTTTCATGACTGTTTTAAAATGTTCAATAAGGTAATCATCATTACCTGTAAAAATAACATCATCAACATACAAGAGTACAATCAAAATTTTACCATCTTGTTCTTTGATGTAGAGGGTGGGTTCTCCCTCACACTTTTCAAAACCATTTTCCAGTAGATATGAATCTATCCTACTGTACCACGCTCTTGGCGCTTGCTTCAGCCCATAAAGAGCTTTCTTCAGTTTGCATACCTTGTGCTCTTGGCCTTTCTTTTCATAACCGAGAGGTTGATCAATGTAAACCTCTTCCATTAACACTCCATTCAGAAATGTTGACTTCACGTCCATTTGGTAAACTTTCCATTTGTTTTGTGCTGCTATAGACAACACTGCTCTCACGGTTTCCATTCTTGCAACCGGTGCGAAAGTTTCCTCATAATCTATGCCATGCTTCTGCTTATAGCCTTTGACAACAAGCCTTTCCTTGTGTCTCTCTATCTTGCCTTCAGCATTACTCTTGGTCTTGTAGACCCATTTAATACCAATGACATCTTTACCTTTTGGGAGTTCAACCAAATCCCAAGTTTTGTTCCTCTCTATGGCATTAATTTCCTCATCCATAGCTTCTATCCATTTCCTATCATTGATAGCTTCTTCGAAATGAACAGGATCATCAACATGACAATATAAAGCAAACAAAGAATTGATACCTTCATTAGCTATATCTTGTTCATAAATTTCTTTCAAACTTCTGAATTTCTTACCTCTTTCAGTAGGTGTAAAAGTGCTTGAAGAAGCACTTGAATTTCCTCCTTGTGGTGTGCTTGGAGAAGCACTGTCATTCCTCCTCAAGGGTGTGCTTTGCTGCTCTCTTGTTGGTGTTGTTGTTTGGGGATGTATTTCAGCCAACTCATCATCATTTTCATCATGAGATAAAAAATGTTTAACATTCACTGTTTTCTCTATGCTTCCATCCCAAGCTTCCTCTTCAATGAACTGTACGTCCCTGCTCACAAGAAACTTCTTGCTGGATGGGTTATATAACCTGTATGCCTTGGATTCCTCACTGTATCCAATGAAAATACATTTCTCCCCCTTGCTGTCCAACTTCTTCCTGAGCTGATCCGGAATGTGTGCATAAGCTACACATCCAAAAACCTTCATATGTGTGACACCTTGCTTTGTGCCACTCCATGCCTCTTCCGGCACTTTGTTCATAACAGCTTTTGTAGGGCACCTGTTCAAAATATACGCTGCACAATGTACAGATTCAGCCCAATAATCATTAGGCAAATGCTTTGCCTTAAGCATACTCCTCGCCATGTCCATTATGGTTCGGTTCTTCCTTTCGGCCACTCCATTTTGTTGTGGTGTATATCTAGTTGTAAACTGCTTTTGAATACCATTTTCTCTACAAAACCGTAGAAAATATTTAGATATATACTCACCTCCTCTATCAGTCCTTAAGACTTTGATATGCAGCCCACTCTGATTCTCAACAAGTGCTTTGAAATTGCAAAATTTTTCAAACACTTCACTTTTCTTTTTCGAAAAGTAAACCCAAGTTTTTCTTGTAAAATCATCTATGAATGTTAAGATATAGTGGCTGCTAGCAAGTGATGGAGTTTGCATCGGTCCACATACATCTGAGTGGACGATCTCTAAGGGTGCTTTTGCCCTTATGCTTTTCCCGGAAGGAAAACTTTCTCTGTGTTGTTTTCCAAGAATACAACCTTCACAAAGGCTGTCCGGTTTCTCTATCAATGGTAAACCACTTACCATTCCTTTTCTGTTCAACAAGTTAAGACCTCCAAAGTTGAGATGACCAAATCTCAAGTGCCATAACCAATTATCATCCTTTGGTTCGCTTTGGTAAGTCTCCTGTGCAACTGCTGCTTTCTCTTCACCATTCTTCAAGTCTGCTCTCATTATGAGAGGGAACATCCTATTCCTTGTCATCTTCACTTCAGCAATACACTGTTTGCTGGGTGGTTTATCCATGATGGTACAAACATCATTATCAAAGAAAACATTATACCCTTTATGGACAAGTTGTCCAATACTTAAGAGGTTACACTTCATTCCTGGAACATAATAAACATCTGCTATGGATTTCTTTGCACCTAATCTTGTTAAAACATTTACATCTCCTTTTCCCATAACATAAACTTTGCTATCAGTTCCTAGTGTGACTTGTGACTGCACACTCTCATCTAACATAGAAAACATTGCTAAGTTTCCTGTCATATGGTTACTACAACCGGAGTCTAGAAACCATAAATCTTCATTCTTTTCTTCAGCCATATTACAAGCTAAAAACAAATTAATTTGACTGCTATTTTCTTTTGTGAAATTTGCACTAGTTTCACTTCTCATATCATTATGCTTCTTCTTTCTACATTCATTAGCATAATGACCATATTTCTTACAATTATAACATTGGACATTGGACTTGTCATACCTTTGTCCTTGAGCATTATGCTGACCATTCTGTTGGCTGCTGCCTTGGCCTTGATGCTGATTTGGATTGCTGCCCTTTCCTTGAGCATTTGCTGGACTGTTCCTTCCACCTCTGTTTTGGCTTCTGCGCCTTCCTCTCTTGTTTCCTCTGCCTTGCCCTCTTCCTCTTCCGAAAGACATATGGGTCTTAAAGGCATGTTCAAGAGATGAGTTTTCACTCCTACCCAATCTCTGTTCATGGGTCATCAGTGATGCATGAAGTTCATCCACTGAAAACTTTGTGAGATCTCTAGTCTCCTCTATGGTGGTGACAATCACATCGAATCTTGAGGGTAAACTTCTCAAGAGTTTTTCCACAATCCTCTTGTCTTCAAGAGTCTCTCCATGAGATCTTATTTGTGTGACCATTCCAATCACATGAGTGAAGAATGAGTCAATGTTATCTGACTCCTTCATGCAGAGAGTCTCAAAGTCTCTCCTCAGCAACTGAAGTTTTGTTGTCTTCACTCTCTCCATACCTTGATAGGCTGTCTTGAGAGTTTCCCATGCTTCACTGGATTTCTTAGCTGCTGCTATCCTTGGAAACACACTCTCATGCACTGCTTGATACAAGAAGAAAAGAGCCTTGGCATCTTTCTTCTTATTGTTCTTCAGTGACTCTCTTTCTGCTTGATTTAAAACAAAAAACTCTGCTTCATTTGCTGGCTCTTCAAAGCCATCCTCAACTAATTCCCATAACTCTTGTGAGGTAAATAAAGCTTTCATAGTTATTGACCAGTAGTCATAATTCTTTCCATTGAATTGTGGGAGATGGATATTTCCCAAACTCATACATGTGCTGGAGCCAGCCATTCTGCACTTCTAACTATGATAAAAACACTTGACTGTGTGTTTAAAACTAACCAACTGTACTGCAACAGTAACACAAAACTATATAGAGAAATACCTTTGAATTCTTCTTGTCTGAACCTTCACACTGCTGGAGAGGCTTCTGCAAAAACGAACTCCTTTCCTTCAGCTTATTTGATCTTCAAATAGCCTGGATTGGCTCCGATACCATGTTGGAATATTTCAAAATTCCAAAATAATAAAACTGCCTTCCTTAACACAGAGAAATATTTAAAATTTCACTCACAGACAGAGTTTCAACTCAGAAAAATTTATATTCCATATTAAAAAAAACTGCTGTTACAATACTTCCTCAAAAGAGGGATTTACAATTGTCACTGTTGCTGTCACAGTGCACAAATAAAACTCACTGTCTCTGTAAAAACACACTCTGTCTCACTAAAATTAAACACTGTTGTGTATGCTCTGTATTTTTCTAAAACACTCTGCTGTGTGTAATAAAATAAATTACAGCTCTTTGTCTTTTACAAAAATGCACTCTGTTGTGCATAAAACTCTGCTCTCTGTGTTTTACAATACGCTACTGTGCATATATGAAAACATTACAATTAACAGAACGACTCTGTCTCTACATATTACAAAACAGAAATATCCCAAAAGATCTCAGGTTGAATTAATGCCATTAACTGACATACAACCACTAAATTCACCGCTTCAGAAATCTTTATGGCTCATTACTTCTGTCAGCACCGCTTGATAAGTGCATTGATGACAGATTTTACTTGATGTTCTTTTCTTCCTTCCCGCACTGCTGTGCTCTCATAAAAACATTCACTTCACGGCCTTTTTAGAATGTGCTGGATATATATATATATATATATATATATATATATATATATATATATATATATATATATATAACCCATATTTAAAACAAACAACATTTAAAACATTTATATAAAAAACTGTTTCAAAAATATATACGCTGGGCAAATAAAATTTAAACCCAAAGTATAGTGGGCGCATAACATGTGGGCCCCCTTGCTGTTGACGTAAGCAGCTCCGGTGGGCTTCACAACTCCAGCCACAAAACTTCAATGACCCCCGCGGATTTGTTATGTGCGTGCACTGGTGTGGGCCCGGCTGCATATTACATCAGTCGTTCCGATGGGGTAAGCTCCTCCGCCCAAATCAATTCATCGACCCCTACGGAATTCTTTGGGACTGTATAGTGTGGGCCCAGCTCCGAGGGGGTTCAATACACCGCCGGCCTGTCTTGCCGGACCCCTGCGAACTTGGCCTCTTCGCTGCATTTACCGTGCAGTGGAAATTATATTCCAACATATTATTATATTTTGTGTAATTAATAATACTCATTATTATTATATTTTGTGTAGAAATTGCGAAATGTCATAAGGTTTTCTCATTTTTATTTTTTTAATTAAAATTTAAAACATACACTTATATTAAATTAAATATTTTTTTTTTTTTTTTTTTAAGAAAGTTCTATAAATTTTTGAAATTTAATATGCTATATTTAATTCCAATTGGAATAAACAAATTATTGAGCATGCAATTTTTTTAACTTTCGGATTCCAGAAAGGCTGAGGTGTTGAGAGGACGCCATCACTAACCGCTGTACGATTGGAATTTAAAACAATCAGTCTGTCAAATTCAAATTCAAATTCGATGGTTTCAACTATACCGTCCATTTTTAGTTTTTTTTGTTTCTTTTAACAAAAATAAATGATTAAAACTATGTAAAACTTTTAACTACAGTTACCAAGGAAATTGTCCTATGGTTTTCAGAACTATGCACTTAGCATTATCAAGTGAAGTACCGTTTCCTAGCACGGAGGATTAATTATGTGCGATGATGATCCAACGGTGTAACATGATTTGTACGTTAAGCTGTCAGCGTAAATCCCAGGACTGGAGAGGTCATTGACTACTGTGCCAACCACAGCAGCGGCCAATGAGAGAAGTGGTTGTCTGCGTGGCTGGCATTCCAATTCTCTTTAAATTCAAATCCCTAACCGGCATAGCACCCAAACGAAAGGCGAATACACGAAACCCATGATTATCAAGTTTCTGCTTGCACCCATGGCCGCTCTGTCCATGGCCGCTCTGTTCTTACAGGTAAAAATATAAAAAGCTCGCAATATTGTTGGAATTTCTTTCTCGATGAATTCCAAGGAATTTTTGTAGATTCTATTGACTAGTTTGGTTTACATGCATTTACTTATCCATTATAGTTTTCAATTATTAGTTTGTAACAGTCCAATATATAAAAAGTCCAGTGGAATTATAGATTTAAATTCCTGCAAATATAATTCATATAAATTTTAATATCTCGCAGAAACTAACGACCGGTTTGGTTGTACCAGCTTTTGGAAGATTTTTGTCCTTGACCGCCATAGCACTCAAACTAAAGGTGAATACACGAGGGTTATCAAGGCTCTGCATGCGCCGATGGCCGCTATGTACTTACAGGTAAAATAAACTCCACCCATTATCATTATTATTGCTGAAATTTCTTTCTCAATGAATTCCTAGCGGGGCTTGGTTTGCATGCATTTACTTTCGTTTTTTTAAATTTTGGTCTGTAGAAGTCCGATATATATGAAAGGCTTGAGTTATAGATTTGAATTCCTGCACATATAATTCGTGTTAAATTGTAATGTTTTGCAGAAACGAACAGCCCGCTTGCACATCTTTTGGAAGATTTTTGTGTTTTCACTTTGTGGGTAAGTAGGAAGTGAAGCTCTCTACAACTGCTGCAGACTTTGTTGCTTCATTTCACTAATCATGGGACACCCATTGCAGGACAAATCTGTTTCAGAAATTCTACGTTGCAAGCCTTCGATATGTTTCTTCCGCATTCACTTTTGCAATGGTGAACCTCGTTCCTTTTCCCAATTTGCAAGGGTACCACATCCAGGTATTCATGCTTCTATATTGATGGATGGATATATAATATCAATATTTGATAATTCCATTCTGGTAAAAAAATTAGTCACAGTAGTTGGTGAATAATTTAAGGTTCATTCGTCCATTTTCTTTTCTGTTGTAGAATACTGTGGTTAAATTTCTTTTTAGCAAAATATATCATGACTACATGGGTGACTGAGACCAAGACCATTGCGTCAGTCATTTACTATCCCTCAGACCCTTGCCTTGACCACGCGAACTACCCAATGGATTAATGCTTGTTGATACCCTGAGACCAAAACGGTGCACCTTCCCTTCCCTGGTTTTGTGGTACGCAGTCTCCCTTCATCATATCATGCCATGTATAATTTGCTGAAAGATCTATTATATTATGTGCCCAGGCCGAGAACTAACCTCAGGTCACAGACAGTCTGTCATAACAGAAGCAAAAATTAGTGCCATACCAGACACTGTAAATATAAATTACATACATAAACATGTTGTGCATCCATGTACAAAATCCGGCATTAACAATAACAGATTCAAACCCCAAAGGCCACAACAGCATTTATATATACAGCTAAAAACAGAGGACTGTGTAGAGCAGAGGAAAACAGGGCTAAGTCTGTGATTGTCTCCTAAACCCTCTTTGAATATCAATCCTCCTATCACTGTCAATCTGCATGCGGTAGGCACCATTAGGTTAAATCTGCCCGCTGTCCTTCCTCAACTATATTTCCATGTAGTTCCTTTAGTACTAAAGCACCCATCATTGAGACTGCCTGGTTTGCCAATGAGTGTGGGACTTTGTTTCTATAACCTCTGATATGAAAGACGGCGAAATCTTTAAATCTCATGCATGACTTTATGGACCAGTCCTTTGAATTTCCAGTACAATGAATATCATCCTTTAGGTTTGGAAAGAAGTGGCGGTCAGCAGGAATCCTTTCCATCGAAAATGCAACAAACCTTCTTGCAGCTGGCTGATTTTTCTTTTAAAGATTGTCAATTATCGAGCCGAGTCATCCTTTAACCCGATTTTTCTTTTAAAGATGTTCTTAAACCTCAATCCTTACTCTCTTATGGGTTCTTCCAGGCCTAGTACTCTTCTAAAAGATGTTCCCAAATCCACTGAGTGCTTGGGAGGCCTGCCAACCTCATCTTCTATTTTTTCTATTTCTAAATTCTGTTACTCCATAGAAATACATTTGGATACCTAACCTCATTTTTAAGTTTCATGTTTGGGGAACAAATTCGAACAACAGAATAGCAAGTTTGCGGGTGGAAAGACGGACGATTCCATATGTCTCTGTCTCATGTGCCTATACGATGGCTTAATTTTTAGATAGGGTTTAGTGAAGCGCAGGTTCACTGTCATAACTTATTTTTTATATAGAGTTTAGTGAGGAGCAGGTTCACTTTGATAACCTTTAGCATTTTAGTTTTTGGATTTTTTCACTGGATTTCCTTTGTATAAACTTATTTTCGTGATACTTCGTTTTTTTTTTAACTGGAATTTAGCTAAATAAATAATTTTATTTTCAAACTATAAAATATTAAAACAATATTAATATTAAAAAAAATTTATAATAAAATATTTTACTTTTTAATTTATATATAAGTTTTTTGTTTACTAAGTTTTGTGAGTTTCGAAATAATAATATGTTTGAGAAATAATTACCTATGGTTCAGCTTTTAACATAGATAGGTTTTTTTTTTACAGAATTTGAACCAATAACTTTCACATCACTAAGTGTTTTAAGAGTAATTCCATGACGATCTATTCTAAACCAAATAAATAATTTATATACAAATTTTATTTATATTAAATTAATTATATATTTTATAAAAACTAAAAAATAAAGTTATCATAGAAACAATTCCATACAATAATTAAATATGTATGAGTGGTTGTACTAAAAACATCATTAGTCTTATGACTAATGTACATATAAGTGTATTAAAGTTTATCTCATATCTTTAAATCTTTTAGCCTATTAAGAATCAGAATAAGAGTACTTGAGACTAATTTTGGTTGATAATTTGGAAACTATTATATTAAATAATACAATACAAATTATTATTTATTATTTCTAATAAAGTAATGTATTTTAATTCTAATATTTTCCAAAAAAAAAAATAATAAATAAATATAAAATAATAATTAAAAATAAATAAATAATTAAAATTATATTTAAAATATTAAAATTTAATAGATTTTTATTTAAAAAAACAATGCATTTTAAAATTGAAAATGTGACAACAATATAATTCAGAGGAACCATATCATATAAAGAATGATCGTTGAAATTTAAATAAATATACCCCATATCATATAACTCAGAGGAACCATATCATATAAAGAATGATAGTTGAAATTGAAATTTTAAAGAAATAAATATATCCCATATCATATAAAGAATGATCGTTGAAATCGAAATTTTAAATAAATAAATATAAATTAATATATTCTCTATTATAAAAAAATGAGTTAAAATTAAAATTTTAAATAAATAAATAAATAAAATTATACTAAACTTAAAAAGTGAATTTTTAATGTTGTCCGGTAGTTACAAATGATGAAAAAAATTGTTCTCTCCATCATTGCTTCCTGCCATGTCTTTTATTTCCTCTGCTCTCAAGTCGTGGTCGTCATGGCGAACGCAGAAGCATGGATACCTGATCACCATCGACGATGATCTCTTCTTTTACGGATGATGGTGACATATTGAAGAGGCTATTTTCTATTAATATGATTTAATATTATTAGTATAATTGATTTATTGTCTTTTTATTACATTTGTAATTTTATAATTAATGTGTCAAATTAACATTTAATTAAAAATCTAATAGAATTTATTATATATAATCTTTTAAATTAAGAAGAATAGAGTTATTATTTACTATTTTTTTTATGGGATTCCACGTCTATATTTTGGTTTATTTTTTATTCTTTTTAGCCAAGATATTAATAAATAATCTTTAAATTGTGAGAAAAACATGTTTGTATCATTAAAAGATTTATCCAAATTTCCAATGCTACATCTTTTGACTCTCCTTAGGTATCATTTTGATAATTAAGCAATTAGGGTTTAAAGAGATTAAATATTTGGAAAAATATTTATAAAATATATTGGTATTTGGGATGCTAACAAAAATATTTGGAAAAATATTTATAAAATATATTGGTATTTGGGATGCTAACAATATTGGTTTACAGGAAGGTTTTAAGAAAAATAGTTATAATCTATGTTTATATGGGCAAGTACGAAAGAATCTACCATTCCCCAAAACTAATCTACCAAATTATATTAGCATTCCCCAAACTGAAACTTATAAACTTTTGTGGGCTCGGAATGGGCCTTAGAATGTCTTAACATATTACAATGTCATATTGATCATATTCTTGGCTTTCCAAAGCAAGCTAATAAAGCAGTCATCTAAGGTTATATTAAATAAATATTGTTGAATTGCCTCCTAGTGAGATAAGTCCTTGTTAGTTAAATTCTAAGGTCTATGGGTTATATTTTGGTTCACTTAGACTCAATTAGGTGATTGGAACTTTTTATCTACTCAATTGGTACAAAGACAGTCTCTTTCTTTTTAATATCACATGAATGATCTACTCAATTAATAGAAAGAAAAGTATTAGTGATATATGTATTTAACTTCATAGAAGGACCCACCTCATATTGATAGTTGTTTAATATAACTTCAAGCTATAATCCTTGTGCTCCTTCTATTATATAATTAATTAGTTTTGTAATGATTGATTTTATTCATTTCAAAGTAACTTAATTTCATATCATTGTTTTCCCTTCAAGTTATAATGTTTCAATCATGTAGAATGATTTTTCTCAATAAAACCCAATCACTTTTAGAGAGTGGAGATTTCCATAGGTATTCATATTGTTTGAATCTTCCCTAGATGAAATTTGTAGGATTTTTCCCTATCCAAAGTTTCTAGTAGACACTCCACCCATGAAAAAACTCCTAAAAAGTTCATCTCCTAAGATTCAACCAAAAACTTTTCTCAGTCAAATCTTACAACCGTTTCAAATTATAACCATTGTGATGCTTTTGTCATACAAATAATTAGTTTTAGAATAGTTGATTTTATTTATTCCAAAATATATCATCCTTAAAAGTAAGTTGGATTTTCCATCATTATTTTTAGAATAAATGGATATTTATTTAAAATTATAAACTTTAGATCTTAAGTATCATATCACTTTAATATATTTTTCCTAATAAATTTGTAAGCTTTTAGTAATAAAATTTCATTGAATTTTCAAATTTATATAATCAATAATTTTAAATTTTAAATAAATTAATATATAGTTTCTAACATATTAATATAAATTTAAATAAACTAAATTTACCATTTATATATTTAATAACCCCATATATAAATTTATATCAATAATTTTTTAATATAAAATGTATAATAAAAATACTTATAGTTTCTAAATTTTAAGTAAGATTATAAATGTAAAAATAAATTAATTAACTAACTTAATAATTTTGTTAAATATACTTTAAATAATATTAATTTATATATATATAATTTAGATATTATTTAATTTAATAATACATTTTAAATAGGTTATTGTGTTTTGGATTGATGGTGAATGGGTGTTTCTTTAAGATACTTTATGTCAAAAAATTACAAAAAAAAATAAAACATCAATCTTATAAAATTAATATATTAATGTTATAATTTTTTATTTACTTATTCAATTTATTCTAATTTAATGATTTATATTATTAGAATATAGAAATTTATATAAATGTGTATCATAATTTAATTATTTATTATATTGAAATTGTATTATTAAAAATAAAATAATAATTTATTAAAGAATAAAATTTAATTCTTATAAATTTTGAATTATTAATTTATTTAAAAATAATAATAATTAATTAATTAAAATTTATTAAGATTTATTTTAATCTTTAATAGATATTTCCTAATATATAAATATATTTAGTTTTTCATAAAAATAATAATAATCTACTTTTAATGATATTTCCTAATATATAAATATATTTATTTTTTCATAAAAATAATAATAATCTAAGTGATATTTATTTACAATTCTAATCTATAATCCAGCCATATTGTGTATGTTTGAGTAGCCAGGTTGATTGATTCGAAGGGATGATGAGTTCAGCACTCGATTGGTTTCTATGTTTCAGTTCTAGAAAAGGAAAGAGGAAATCCATTTTCTATCATAATTGGTTTAGTACTTCTGATTTAATACATTGTAAGGTTAAAGAGCCCTATCTAATACAAGATGACTAGGAGAGGGCTCCCAATTGGCACTGCATGGAACATGCTCATTTCCTTAATGTTATCCTCTGCGCTCTGTGAATTTTACCGGTTACACATCTTGTAATTTTTTTATTATCATACATTGTATTTTGAATGCCGAACTAAGTTCAAACCATGTAGTTGAATAAATCCTGAAGGTGTCGTCCTTGCATAATTTAATACTCATTTATTATATCATATTATTTAATTTTTATTTTTTTTTCATTTTTATTATTTACAGTTCTTTATGTTTTCAACTTTATTTTGTGTTATAATAATAATAATATATTATTTACAACTTTGTCAATTTTGTTTTCAACTTTATTTTGTGTTATAATAATAATAATATATTATTTACAACTTTGTCAATTTTGTTAGGTTAATATTAAGTTAAAATTGTTACTTTAAAAATTATAAGTTATTGAATATTATTTTTCTTTATCTTAGATAGGGTGATAAACATGGCCTAGCAGCCACCCCACTTGGAAAACATGTTGGGATGTGGCACTTGCTTCAAGTGAACATTAATGTTTGAGGTGTGCGATTTTAATAGGTTTTGTGTATATTAATGGAAGGGATGGTGGAGTTGAATTTGTAGATCGTAGATGGATTGTTAAGTTGGTGTGATCGTGTGAGGTCAAAGGTTAACATAATGGCAATTACTATGTTAAATCGATGCTAGGAAAAAGGGGGAAAGCAGACTTCATGCTTTCGACAATTTGTGTTGATTCACCAAAGGAAAAATAAGGTAGAGGATCATCCTTGTTTGTTCATGCTCTCTGGCTTTAGTATATTTCCTTCTCCTTCACACAAGCTTGCTAGAAGTTGTAGAACGTAGGGAAAGTTTGTGGGAGTGGCTTGGAGCAAAGGAACAAGGTGTTGTAAACTAGGAATCCTCTGCATCGTCTCTGTGGTTTTCGCATTGGGCTTGCAAGATTGTACCCCTTCCTCTGGTCACATTTTGGCTTTGTTGTGTGGTGGAGGGATTTAGTTCATCTTGGAAGGGGATAGGTCTATGTGGGTGAGTTCTACTAGTAGGATGGCTTGGGCTTCTCCCTCTAGTATGCATGTCAACAACCATAGAAAGCAAGGCGAGTCCGTGGGATTCTTATGGAGTAGGGTGACGAGGGGTGGTAAGCTTTGTCTTAGCTGCATTATCATTGTGGATGTCACTTTAGGTTGGAAAGGTTATATCTTCTCCTCCTTTCACATTTCTCCTGGCCCTAGTCACGATATATTATGTGTTCAATTATAAATGGTATATTGAATTTGGTTTCAACATTCTTTAGTGTTTTAACAATAGCAAGAGATATGACTATTTGGGGGTTGTTAATTTGAGTAAGGTGGGGGTGATTTGGTGACCTGCTTTCTATATTGGTTCTGCGAGGGGATCCTTTGACTCAAGAAGTGATATTCTACTTAGCATCCCCACCCCCTTGGTATTCTTCAAGACTGATTTATGGCCTATTTTTTCTGTCAAGATTTCATGCAGAATTATGGTGGTGGTGTTGGTGGCCATTGCTATGTTGAGGCGAAGGTCACTGGGTTGGAGAAAACACCTCGTGGATTTCTATTTTGAGCCTTCTGTAGCAGGGGCCTGGTGGTTTGACGCATTGGGTCATTTTTGGTTTACCACAAGCCCTCAAGTGGGTTAATTTTTGGTTTGGCAGGTACTCTATGGCCCTTGCTAGGCCAACAATTTTCAATCATTAGATTAGTTGGTGTTGGAGAATCAACAACCATGCAGTATAATGCCATGTCATAGGAAAATCCCATTTGCAACAAAGATTGGAGAGTTTTTCCGAGCACTAACGGGAGCTAGCACCTCACCCTATTCAGGAGGAAATCACTCAAGCCGAGGCCGCGACCCCCATGTAGAGAGGCCCCCTCTTTGATATAGAGGTCTTAGTTGAATGGGATGATTGGATCCCTAACACTGGGCATACCAAGGGTCAATTCAATCAGTACATGCAAACTGTAGACCTATATTAGTAGATGAAATTCATTATGGGGCGTACATTGGTGGATGGATAGGAACATTGGGAGGACATCCAACATTCTGTAGATCGATTTCACAACCATTTGGTTAGAGTGGACTGTGGGCTTGACAGGATTGAGAAGAAGATGGGTATTCCCCAATCGATGGCAGTAGCTAAAGAGGGCTCAATGGAGCCTATGAAAATTGTTACTTTGGATTCCAACCACTATAGATAGTTTTCTAATGACCTTGTTCTATGTGGTTTTGAACAATAGTTTCTCTTGGTTTTGTATCCTAGGAAAGGTCCACAGTTGTACCTTATGGATTGTCTTGCGTATTTTTTCTTCTAGTTATCTTTTTACTCTCTTCGAAGAGCTTTTTTTTTTATGTTCAGTTCTCCCCAATGAGAGACTGATCACTCAATGACGTTTTTTTATGTAATTGGAAATTTATGAAGATAATAGAAACTCTCTCTCTCTCTCTCTCTCTCTGTGTATATATATATATATAATCTTCCTTTAGGATTTTATATTCATACTTTTATTGTATTAACTTATAATTTTTTTTAATAAAAATTATACCACTTTAAAAGTTGATAAATATTTTAAAATTATTTCTTAACAATATAAGTTTTTTATTTTTTAAAAATCAAGGGGTATACTTTTGTTAGCTTAAGCTCAATTAGGAAATTAAAAATTTTCGTCTACTCAACCAATACAAAGATAATCCTTTTCTTTTTAATATCACATAGGAAGAAAAGTATTGGTTATATATGTATTTGATTTCATAGAGAGATCTTTGTGCTCCCCTCATATAATTAATTAGATTTCTAATGGTTGACTCTACTCTCTAACCCAACATGGTAGAGATGTTGCAATGTTTAACATTTTGACTTAGTCGAAAATAAAATAAAAAACATAAAATTCTTCAACCCATGGTATTCCTAACCCATGGTACTCTTCTCTAATATTGCCTATTTAAAGGCTAATAATTAAACTAACCTAGATCCATCTTAACTTTGGATCTACCTAGGGCCAAGAGGTATTGAATCTCTTTTCACTAAAAAAGAGATTTGCATCTCAATAGAGAGATTTGATCCCTCTGTGCACTTGTAGATCCAGAGTTAAGATGGATCTAAGCTGGTTTTATTCATTCTAAGGTAATATAATTTTATATCATTATTTTTTGGATAAGTTATGAGGTTCAATTCCTTTGGAATGGCTTCTCTCAATAAAATACTGCAATTGTATTTTAGTAAGATTCAATTATCATAATCATTCTCAACTCAGTTTGAGATTTTTATAGTTTTTTTCACTATAAATGATTATTTATGTAAGGGAAATATTAAAAACTCTCATCTCACTTTAAAATTATTTTCATTATAAATCTATAACCTTTAGTGCTAAAATGTCAACAAATTCTTAAATTTACATATCTCATAATTTACAATTTTCAAATAGATTAATATATAATTTCTCACATAATAAGTAAATTAAATATACATTTTACATATCCAACAATATAAATATTTAAATATCTTGGATTTGGATGCCTAGGTTTCCAATGAAGGTCATGTCGACCTTCATGACATTTGATCTATTAACATTTAAAGTTAGAGATTGGTAGTGCCTTTTTCGTACCATCTCCACAAGCTTTGTCCTTCACATTAGATGACATGGTTGGAAAATGAGGGAAGGGAATTTACTGAAGGTTAAGGATGTGAGCTCCAACACAATAAAGAAGGTATTTGTATTATTGTGCACAAAGAGAAGGTTAAGAAAGTTAACATAAAAGGCTCGAGAAGGCACACTTTGAATGTTATGGTTCAAGAGCATGGAAGGCCTCAGAGAGGAGGGAGATGTAAGGGTTGTCATCCTCTTCCTCCCTAGCACAATTATGGCATTGATCGCTATGATGAAGACATCCCAGGGTGCATCTACAAGTTGATAGCTGACATGGAGACTGAGGAAATTATGAACATTGGTGACATCCATTAGGCTATTGTGAACCTGTTTAGTAGACACTTGCAAGATCAAGAAGAGGTGATGCAAGTGGTGGAGGGTCACATTATCGACCTTGACTCTCACCTGGTCAAGGCTAGGGATTCCTTGCGTGTTGTGGTCGGGGTACTAGGAATTTGGTTCCCTCCTCCTCCACCGACTCCAGAGCCTTCCACCTCTCAAGATGACCAGGACCCCTCTTCCCAAAGTCCACGGGATTCGATATCCCAGGGCACAAATCCGACCAACTCTACAAATTTGGGGTTTGGTTGTAGAACTGAAACAATCTGTAGACAACATTGCCTCCGTGCAATAGAGAAATGGCTCAAGCCACCAACAAAAAGGCAGTTGAGCCAGAAAAACAACAAGAGGAAAATTCACATCAGCAAGTCGAAACTAGCTATGGAAAAACAATCGTGTGGGAGCATCCACCATGGTTGGAAGAGGGACGAGACGATCCATTCAATTAACATGCCTAGCATGGCTTAGACTCAAAATCCATTAAAGGCTTTTCTTCAATTTTTGGAACTCTTTCTTTGTTCATTTTCAGTTTTTTACAAGCACGATGGGTTTTGTAACATTCTAGGAAGCCATTTGGTTTCCCAATTTTGGGTTGATGACCATCCTCAGTCTTTGCACAACGCTAGTTCGAGTTCCAAATTAGATATGTTCCTTTGTTTTTTTCCTATTCTAAATTTGGACTATGTTTGTAAACATCTCCACTTGCATGAATGACTTATTAATTTAGTTAAATATGTTTTAAATAATGTGAACAATATTAGATTTATCTTTTACTATAAATATTATTCATTTTAATAATATATTTTGAAATTTTAATATTATAAATTTAATTTCCATTGTTATAATTCTTTATTTATTTTTGGGGTTGGGATAGTTTTTACTGCCAGCCCTTTTGGGCGCTGGAGCATCTCGCTTGCACTGACTCTTTCTGCTCTCATTCTTTTTGATGAGCTTTAAGAGATGCATAGATGCTTAAGCTGTGATCTTTATGGTGTTCTCCTGGGTTGCTGACATCTTCTTTAGATGGGAAGTAGCCTGTTTTCATTCTCTTTTTTAAGGGAATGTTTGTTTTGGTTTCAGAAATGCTCGGCATATGTTCAGAGACTATCTATATTAATAGAAAGTTCGTTTTTTTTCTGTGGAAAAAAAATAATTCTTTATTTATTTTAAAAAGTTATTATAATTGAATAATTTATCTTATTAATTTATACATTAAGGAAAAAAGATTTTATATAAATTATTATAATTTTTTAAAATGGTAAAAATATATTATAATTTAATTGTTTATCATATTAAAATCTAAGAATTTATTTTTATAAAATGTTTTAATTAATAAAAAATAATTTAAAATTAAATAATTATAATACAATTCAAGTGATATTTATTTTCAACTTTAATTTGTAATCGAGTTATATTTATTTAGTTTAGGTACCAACCTAATTATTGATTCATCCAAATAAATGACGAGTTCAAAACTAGATTAATTTCTCTTCAAAAAAAAGAGAAGATTCATGATAGAGAAATCTGCTATCATAATTTCTATAATACTTTAAGGACCCTCTCTTATACCAGAGGTTTCTAGAATATTTGAGGACCTGTCTCATACCAAAGGAATAAGTGAGACTCGTGGTCTACAAAGCAAAGCAGAGAGAACATGCCTATTTCTTTAATATTATCCTCTGCACACTCTGGATATTATAGATTAAACAATATTACCCTCAAAATGTTCTTTTTCTTAAAATAATTTAATTTAATTATAATTTTATAATTTGAACAATATTACTTTTAAAAATGTTCTTCATCTTAAAATAATTTAATTTAATTATAATTTTATGGTTTAAATAATATTACCCTTAAGATGTTCTTTTTCCTAAAATAATTTAATTTAATTCTAATTTTAGTAGTTTCAAACTTATCAAGTTTGATTCTCGTTTATCAATGACATCATTGGTAAATATCTACAATCTACCTTAAACCCGGTTGAGAATGTTTCAAGTTGGCTTTACCAGGATGAATGTTTCAATTTGGCTTTATAAGGATTTTCCATATATTACGGATAAGTTTTTTGAAAAATATTTTAACTTAATCTGGTATGATAATCTATTTCATCGTTTTTAAATTTTTTAA